>VFSE01000175.1:1010000-1214346 GCA_010157825.1 Vickermania ingenoplastis
CGGAAAGATCGACAGCCCCGATCTCCTCTTTGGACGTATCCTTCGTGTTCATCTCACGTTCTCGCAGAGGCAGCAGCACCGGCGCCTCAGTCAGGGAAGGCACGGGGAGGGCAAAGGAAACACGGTGTTCATGCACTGGCTCGTCTCCACTGCCCCGCGGCGAGGAAAGGCCATCGGGCGGGGATGAGGGGACGTCGCGGGAGCCAGACGGTACGTTCTCCGCATCCTCGCGCCCGATGGAGAGGCTGCCGCGGTGCGCAAACTCGGCAAGTGCGCCGTTCAGCGAGGTCATCTGATCGAGGTGCGGGAGCATGGACACTCGCCCTCGCGACATGTTCCACATGAAACACACTAGAGCCACGCCGAACCCGCAGCCGGTGGCGACGGCGAGGTCGGTAAACAGTGTCACGACAGTAACAACGAGGCACACTGCCGCTTCTTGCAGGGATATGCGCTGGAGCACGATCATGGCAATCATCCGCCAGTCCGCTGTTTTGGACGAGACGCCGAACACGACCGCTGCCAGGACGGGCATGGGCAGGAGACGGATGACCGGATACAGCGCAAGGGGGACGACGGCCATCAGAACGGCACAGATGAAGGCGGCCGTGCGGCGCGTGCCCGTGCCGGACTCGATGTTGAGGACGCACGGCCCAAACACAACGCAGCCCGGCATTCCCTGGAAAAAGCCGTTGACCACAAGGCCGGCGCCGAGGGCCCAGGCCTCACGGTCGAAATTGGTGAGTGTCTCTGTCATTTGCTGGATTTTGTAGTCACTCAAGAAGGACTCCACAGCAGCAATAATAAACGTCAGAACTGAGCTCTGCATGATGTCCTTCCAGAAAGCGCCACTCGACCACGGAACATCGGGTATCTTCGGGGCCGGAAACGTTCCCTTTAGGTCGTACAGATCGCCGATGGTAGTCGTTTTGAGCTGAAAAATGTAATTAATAGCTGTTCCCACAATGATCGCAACGAATGTGGAGGGAAGGATGTTAGTGAAGAGCGGCATCAGCATCATAAACATATACGTCACGATGCAGAGCACGCTCACGTAGAGGGCGTCAGTGGCATACGGATAGTTCCCGTTCACATCCTTAAACGATTCTATCTGGTGTGTCGCCATCGATATAGCCAGACCATTACAGAACCCAATCATCACCGTTGCTGGAAGGAGAGTGATGTGACGTGAAACACGAAGTAGTCCAAGTACGAAGTGCAGAATGCCAGTGATGATCGACACCACGCACACGGCGTCGTATCCGTGCTTTCCAATAAGGTCTGGGTACAGCACCACAACGGCTCCAGCTATCGCCGTGATCTGTCCGGGGCGTCCCCCCAGGGCGCAGCTAATGGACCCCAAGAAAAACGATGAGAAAAGGCCGGCGAGCGGTGGTCCCCCGCCCATTAGCGAAAAGGCCACCGATGGGGCCACCTGCGTGATGGCAAGGGTGATACCTGAAATAACATCTTCCTTCAGAGACATGATAGAACCGTCAGTCCAGCACTCCGAAATAAGGAACTGCATAACAGGGTTCCTGGGCGTCTCGCCCCATAAATAATCCCCCATGATTTTTGTCAAAAAAAAAGAGAAATAGGAAATAAGAAAAGAAAAAACTTCGAGAAACGATATATATCTTTATAGAGATATATTTATATACAAGGAAACGGTATAGTAAATAACAGAAGCCGCTCTATATCTAACTTTAGTGCAAAAGAAAAAACAATAGAAAAACAAATAGAAAAAATAGAGAAATCAAAAGCACCACATAAGATCCAAAAAGGAAGAACAGGCTATAAAAAAAATCCAGCAAAGGAGCGCTCCTCCAGCTTCAACTCGTACCTCCTACATTTTTCGTATTTCTGCTTGGTTCATTAATAGTAGTCCGATGAAAGAGAGCCTCATACATCCTCACTCTCTGCTCGCTTATTCATGTTATCGTTAGGTTATTTTGTTTCTCTTCAGAGTCTTTATTAAAGGGAATGATAAATGGGTTGTTATGGGGGCAGCGCTGCTCTAGCATCTTACCCGATCTGCTCCCGCAGGTTCTGCAGGCTCCGCGCAACCTCGACCACGAGGTCCGCGCCGGCAAGGTATGGTTCTTCGTCCTCCTCGGGGTATAGGCGCTGGATGACGTCGTACGCGCCGTTCGGTCCGGCAATGTTCCCCAGCACCACCTCGGCGTGGTTCAGTACCGCGTACGACTCCGACTGGCTCAGGCCGTTCAGGCGCTCCAGCTGCGCGAAGCGGAACGTCCTCGCGCGCAGCGGATCACGCTCCGCCTGGCAGCGGATGAAGTCCGACAGGCACGCGTTGATCAGCACCTGCGCGCCGTCGTGGCGGCAGCCGTCCGTGAAGTCGTACAGCGGGAGCATCCGCGGGTCGCAGAAGAGGCCCTCCCGCAGGGTCGTCGACAGATCCTCGAGGTTCACAAAGCTGTCACCGCACCCGCTGATGGCCACCAGCGGGTCGCGAGCGGCGTACTCCACCGCGGTCTTCTGCAGGTGCTCCTTCAGCGGGAAGCTCTCCGTTCCGGCGCCCGCACCGAACACAGGGTCCGCGCGCATCGATCGGCTGTTCATGTACCGCAGACGCTTCCCGGGAGGCATCTTCAGCTGCTTCGCCATCCACGTGTAGAAGGCAGAGATCACGCCATACGCCCTCGCGTGGTCCAGCACGATCCCGTGCGGGTTCAGCAGGCTCAGCGGCGCTAGCACCACGCGGTGGCGCTTCGGGTTCCCGCTCTTGCGCCACAGCTTCACCACGGCGGGGTCGCTCAGCACGGAGCGGTGGATCTCTAGGGGGACGTTGCACATCTTCTGCACAGAGAACAGGTACGCCATCAGCTCCGCAACCGCCTCTGCGCGCCGTCCGCTAGCGTGCACCTTGCTATCCAGAAACTGGAACTCCGGCGGGAAGTCCGCCTCCGCCAGCACGCCGTTCGTCAGCATGTTCATGAACGCGAAGCCCTCCGCACCTACTCCAGCGTTGCGGAACACGTGCATCGCATCCACCAGTAGCGACCCCAGCGCAGATGGCTTCTCCGTGTTGTACAGACCCTCGCGGTGGAAGTACCCAAGAAGCATGCGGAACACGCTCACCGTCAGCGCCTCTAGGTTGCCACCCTCGATCGCGTCCGTCCCCGCGTAGAAGAGCGGGTTCACGAACAGGCGCTCCGCCAGGTCAAGCACGTACCGCTTCCAGCTCGCTATCCGTTTGTCGCTCCACTCACCCGTCTTCTTCTCCATGAAGATGCGATGCTGCGGGTGCTCGTACAGCTGCAGAAGCCGCAGCAGAGAGATGGCGTCCATCTGTACATTGCCCTTGATCACCGTGATCCCGCTTGTCATGAGCCGAGTGATCTTCTTGATGTTCACGCTGAAGAACACGAGGTGGCCGAGGTCGTCCAGGCCACGACGGCCCGCACGGCCCATCATCTGGCGGAACTGCGTCGCGTTCAGCAGCACGTGGTCGCCGGCCAGCACCACGGAGCGGCAGGGGCTGTGGATGCCAAGCGCCAGTGTCTCCGTCGCGAAGATCACACCGCTGTATCCAGTACGGAAGAGCACCTCCATGTCGCGACGGATCTTACCCTTCACTCCGGCGTGGTGGATGCCAATACCGCGAAGAATAGCGCGTCGTGCCAGGTTGTCGCCGTTCTCCTCGCAGGACTCCAGCGCCTTCTGCACCATCGAGTCCTCGTACACGGGCACGTCGCTGCCCACGGTCCGGTTCATGTGCTTCCGCAGGAAAGTGAACTCCTCCAGCACATCGGGCTCCGTCTCCTCGATCAGGTCGTCCGCAAAGTTGTCCTCGGGGCCGCCGCGGTCGTTTCGCATCGCGTCGCCGTCCTCGTCCTTCGAGAGCTTCATCTTCTTCATCGACTCCATCTCGCGGATCTTCTCGCGGGCTCGCCGCACCTGCGCCTTGCGCTGCTCCTCCATCGCACGGTACTCATCCGTCTTGCGGTACTCGTACTCCGCCGCCTCCAGCTGCTCCACCACAGCACGCACAAGGTCGTCGCAGTCCTGCGACTCGAACGAGAACACAATCGTCGGGCCCATCGAGCGAGACCCGAGCTCGCGCAGCACATTGATAATGTTCGTCGCGATGAACTGCTTCGAGTCGGGGAACAGTGACGCGGCGTCCACGTTCGGCGCAGCCTCACCCGCAAGCTCCTGCTTCACCGCCTGGATGGCCTTCTCGTTCAGCTGTGTCTCCTCCTGCCGCAGCTGCAGCGAGAAGGACTGCAGCACGGCGCTGCACCTCGCGTTCATGTCCGCCTGGAACGCGTGCAATTCCTCATCACCAAGCGGCACGCGCTTCTGGTCCTCCGCAGCGCCGATCTCGGTCTCTCGCGTGAGGTTAACCCAGCACACGAACTCGAACTTCACGTCGCTCGTACTGCCGCGCATGGCGCTGCTTGATGTATGTCACATCCTTGAAGTACTCCTCCGGCTTCAGCTCCTTCAGGCGCTTCTCCATGTGCAGCACCTTGATCACGCGCGGCCAACGCTCGCGAATCTGCTCGAACTCGCGCAGCATCGCCTCGTACAGCTGCACTACCTCGCTCGGCACAAGCGAGATGTCTGGCGGGAAGCCAAAACGGATCTGGTCGATCGTCAGGATGGACAGCGGGTGCAGGTCCTTGATGAAGCGGTTCTTGTACTCGCTCGAGATCTTTCGGAAAGAGGGCTTGTGGTCCGACGGGGGCAGGTAGATGTACTTCTTGATGTCGTTGTAACGCTGAATCGGCTCCCCGCTCGACGGCACGTTATACACACGGTAGTCGCGCTCAGCCTGCTCGCCGTCTTGCACGCGAAGGCGGTCCTGCACGCGGTTCAGCCACGAGCACAGACGCTCCGTCTGTCCAAGCGTGGCGGAAAGCGCAACGAACGGGCACGGCAGCAGCGACAGCACGCGTTCCCACACATCCCCGTTGCCGCTGCTCTCCATCGTGTGGATCTCATCCAGGATCACGTAGTCCAGGCGCTCAGCGACGTCGCGGTACGCAGGCGACAGCAGAAGCGTCTCCAGCACCTCCGGCAGCGTGATGATCACCTGGCAGTTGTTGTGGTAGCGGTGGTAGTCACCGCCACCAAGGATACCGTACACGTTCATCCCAGGCTCGTTGTACTTCTTGGAACCGTAACGAGCGCACACATCCACCACCGCCTGGTTGATCAGAGCACGGGTCGGCGCCACGTACGCCACCATGCGCTTGTTCGACGTCCGCAGCGCCTTCAGCATGCAGTAATACGAAATGAATGTCTTGCCAGCAGACGTAGGCGCGCACACAACAGCGCTCGCACGCTTGTCCACGATATCCAGCAGCTCCCGCTGCCACGCATCCGGGTTGAACCCAACGCGGTAGTCCTTCGCCATGATCACAGGACGCTCCAGCTTGTGCCCCATGTGCAGCAGCTGGGTCCGCTCCGGCGTCTCGGTCCACACCTTGTCGCGCGGCTGCAGGCTCACACCAAGCGGCTCCACCGGCGCGCCCTGCCACTCCGCGATGAAACGCTCCAGCTTCGTGTAGTACTCACCAGGGAAGTCGAGGTGTGCCAGCGCAGAGCGAACCGTGTTCATGTCGTCCGTCGATAGCTTGATCCCCGTGTCCCGCACGCAAGCGAGCACGCGGTGGTGGCTCCAGATAAACATTGGTATCCCGATGTCAATGTTCGGCGTTCGGGACTCGTTGCGCGCAATCTCGCGCTCCGAGCGCCATTTGGCCAGATACAGCTTCAGGATGCCGCACATCAGCTTGGCGCAGAGGTGCACGCGGAGGTAGGACAGCATCACCCAGTACATGTAGCTCTTGGTATGGTTCACCACGTTCTCCAGACGCACCATCTCCGCGCAGGTCGGGTCCACGCCATCCACCATGTTCACAAACGCCAGCGCGTTCTTCTTCGAGCCCTTCGCCAGCGGTGCGTTCGTCGGCTCCACAATCTTGGACAGAAACAGCGCCTCGTTGCCGCCATCCGAGAGCCTCGCCACCAGCATGCGCCACACAGCCAGCTTCAGTGGTACTTTCTGCTTATCCTCCTCCAGGTTCGCACCGGGATCGAAGTTGGACTCAAATTTCGTCGACCGCAGCTCCGCCAGCGAGTTCTGCAGCTGGCTCAGGAGTTCATCCCCGATCGGTCCCTCGATGCCCTTCGCACGGTTCACGTTGTTGCACAGCTGCCTCACGCGGCTGTCGAACTTCACTGCCGCGTCGCTCGCCGTCTGGATGAAGTTGATGAAGTTGATGTCGTCCTTCTTCGCCGTGCCCTTCTTGTTGTGCTGACCCATGTGCTCCTTCTTCTGTCGCGTGCCTCGATCCTGGTCCGCGTTAGCCGCCACAAGCTCCAGCCGCTCGTTCGTGAAGTTCGTCAGGCCCATCGACTTGGCCTGGTCCTGCGCGTCCTTCTTGAATTGCGCCTCCAGCTCCTCCTCGCGCCGACGCCGGCGGTCCGTCATCGTCTTCTGCTTCTTCTCCTCCGCCTGGCGGTCCACAACGTCGTTCAGCTCCAGGAACGAATCCACGATCTTCCACCCGTGCAGGTTCTCCGCGTTGCCGTTGCCAGAGGCGATCACGCGCGCGTTCGGCGGCACGGCGACGTCCAGGCGCTTCGACAGCTCCGTCACAAGGTCGTGCTCCAGGTGCGGGCACCGCGGCACAGCGCTCCTCCTGTGCCACTTCCGGCAGCGCACCCAGAGGCTTCATCAGGAGCTCCTTCGACTCGCCAAGAACGTCCACCCACGCAATCTCAACGTCCTCCAGCAGGCGGCTCCCGAGCAGCTCCGCCACGCTGTGCTGCTGCAGGTTCAGCGCCACAGCGCAGAGAAGGTGGCCGTCCAGCAGGTCAAACTCCACGCCCGTCCAGAACTCACGCGACTGCGGGAACACCTGCACCAGGTACGGCGAGATCGTATTCAGGAACGCCGCCACCCCAGGAGAAGTCGTACGACGCTGAGCGCGCTCGGGCAGGTCAAAGTACACCATCGTGTACGCCGTCACCAGCAGCGCCAGGCACAGCTCGCGCTCCTCCTCGCTCACCGCCCCGCTCCCGCGGTGCAGGAACGCGTACACGGCGCCGGCAACGACCTTCTCGCGGAAGTACAGGTCCGCCTCCTTCTGGCAGATTTCCACCGCTCGGCTCGGCACAGACGGCAGCACAACGTCGCGCTCCAGCGCACACGCAAACTCCGAGGCAGCATGCTCCAGCAGCAGCGCGCGGCTGAAGTGCGCGCTGCGCACCGAGGCCGTGAACACGATCACGGCGTTCTCCCGGATCACGATACGGGTCGAGTACGCAACCTTCATCCGCTTCGCCTGGGCCCACAAGTGGAAGCAGCGGTAGTAGAAGGCCACGTCGTTGCCAAGCTTCTCGTCGTCCACAAGACTGCGGTACGTGCTCTTGAACTCGTCCTGCTCCACGTCCGCCTCCGTGTTGTGGTAGATCGACTGCAGCCACGTCGGCTCGCCAAGCTGCTCGCCGTCCGACATCAGAATGAATTCGGGGTCGTACGCCTCCACGTGCTGCAGGAACGCCGGGTCCGCGAAGTTCTTGAAGGTCTCCACGCGGAACCCGCACTGGGGGTTGCTCGTCGCCACCTCCTCCAGCACAAGGCGGAGGCTCTCGCGCATCAGCAGCTTCTGCGGCGCCTTCTCCCAGAACCACCGCTGCTGCTCGAAGAACACCACGTGGAAGCGGGCACCGCGGGACTGAAGGCGGTACAGCAGCGACTGAGCGTTGTGATGCACATGCAGCGTCTGCGTCAGGTCCCAGTCAACATGCGGTGACGACAGCGCAGCCATCAGCAGCGAGTCCCCGTCGATGAAGAACATGTCGCTCCCGCTGAGATGCACAAAGATGTCGAACAGGCGCGGCCGGATGGTCGCGTAGTGGTACTCGATCGCCTTCTGCGACACCTCGCGGTCCACCAGCTGCAGGACCTTCGCGTCCTCGCTCGCAGCTGCGAGAAACTTCCACGCGAGGCGCACCTCCTCCCCGTCCACCAGCTCGTCGATGTTGTCCCCAGACCCTCCTTTCGTCGCCAGTACGGCGTTCGACACGCGCAGCACGGCGTCCATCTCGTGCACCTCGCTCAGCCCCCCCGTCTCAGTCGACACGAAGACCGTGCGGCGTCGGAACAGATCTCGCACTCCCTGCACGGCCTCGTTCGACACGCTCGATGAGAAATCCGGCGTCCCCAGAAACCCATTGAAGCGGGCCTCCAGCTCACGGTAGTGCGTGGACATGAGGAACAGCCAAGGATCTTTGGTGGCGACGTACGGTTAGAAAAGTAGATAGCTTGCTTAGTCTTTTTAATAAAAATAAAAATAATAATAAGAAGTAGCAGATATGGCTTAGGGCTACTCGTATCTTTGTAATCGAGATGAAGTGACGGGTGGAGGATAGGAGAGCAGCACGATATACTTGTGGGAAATGTCGAGCGTGTTGAAAGGGAAGGAGCAAGATACTGCTCTATTTGACTAGGTTAGGGTTTGTCCTTGCCACCATCAAATAATTACTAGTGGTAAGTTACAGTGGAATGTCCATTGTTGGCCTTTGTGTTTTATTTTTTATTATTATTATAAGGCTTGTATGAGTAGAGTTATAGTAGTGTACAATAGAGTTAATCGGAGGCTTATGCAGCGTGTCGCCGTGTGGGGATGCACACGGAAGTCTACGCATGCAGAGTGAATGATGCGGGCGCTGCCTAACGACGTCGCTGTGCCGTATTCTGTAGGCGCTCTAATCTTTCTTCTGGATTTTATTGGCTGTTTCAGATAACTCGAAGTCGTCTCGAGGGCGTTTCTTGCGCGGAGCGAGAAATGCTTGGCCGCTCTCCATCGCGATATCTTCCAGGCGTTTTGGTGGCGCGGGAGGGAAGATATCGCGCTTCTTTCCCTCCTTGAGCTTCTGCTTCCTGACCCGCTCTTTCTTGACCTTCTGGAGTGCCTTCCGCTTCTCCTTGTTGGGAAGGCTCTTTTTGTACACGGGCAAGTAGCGCGACCAGTCCTCGTTTTTCATGTCTTCCCTCTTAGCCAATTCCCGCTGGATGAGCAAACGCTTGAGACCGTAGATAGGGTGGATGTTGTTCATGCAGTCTTCTACGATTTTACGCACCATCTGCGTCCCCTTTGCTGGGCCCATGACGGCGACGGTTTTGCCCTGTACCAGAACGTAGCACCCGGTTAGAATTTCCAGCGCCTTGAGGGTCTGCGCCTTGGGCCCGATGAGGCGGTCACGCCGCTTGACAAAGCGCCGTGTGTTGTCGCCCCGAGACCCGATCTTGATGATATCGCACACGATGTCGACTTGGAAGATCTTCTGGGCCTGCGCTAGAGGAACGTTACGGGCCAGAAGCTTGATGAAGTCTCGTGCATCTACAATGGCATACGGGTCCCACGTCTTGCGAGTCGTGGCGACGGTCATACTGCCCTCGATAAGGTCTAGTTTGCCTACGAGCTGATGCTGTGCGAGGACCTCCTCGACAGCGGGCCAGATGCTTTTGATGTAGCCCTCGAGGTAACTAGGGAAGAGCGTAGCGAAGGTGGTCTCCTCGACGCAGCAGGCGCCACCCGGGACATCTTCCTGCTTCAGCTCGGGAACATGAAACTTGGACTCTGCCATGTGTACGGCTCACTGTGTTAAGTAGTCAGTAGCACATGTAGTGCATCAATTGTATGAAATTTTAAAGAGGGTCGGAAAAAAAAACGGGTAAGGGAGAAAACAATGGTGTGTGTGCAAGGGCATACCAAGTTCGATTTATTTTTTAAAAGTCTGGGGTGCAGTACCTTTATTCTCTCACACCAAACATTCCAGCATAAATTGTGATCAATTTTGTTGTTTTAAAATAGATATCTTGTTCTTCTAGGTCGGTGGGTGGTACGAAGACTAGAAAAGGCACTGAACGTCATGGGCATACGAGGTTTACTCTCGCACCCAAGCCCCATTGTCTCCTCTTCTGAGGATGCAGGCGGTGAGAAATCCTTCCCTCTCCTCTTGTGGCACGGGCGCGTCGCCGGGGAACGGTCCTGCATGATCCCTATCGTCCTCCATCGGTGCGATGTTTACAGAGGCAAAGGGGCGGTGAAGCAGCGTTGCCAGCGTCTTCCGCACATCACCGTAACGGCATTGCAGAGGGCACGCCACAAACACTGTAGTATGAGAGCTGACGCACTTGACACAGAGCGGAAAGTCTGTTAGTTTGTCCGGCATCCCGTGGGGCACTAAAATAACGGCGTCAGGCCAGAGCAGAGCAGAGATAGGTACAGCGCTGGTTGAAAAGGTGTGATTTTTTCCTTTTTTTTGCAGAGTGTACCTATTTGGCAGCTGTGCTACTGTCAAATTCTTAAGGATAAGACCCGCCACCCTCGAAAGTCAACTGTGACTACCACTCGCAAGAAATACCAAAAAAAGAAGATGTGGAAACGAATAGAATGGTCTCAGGGAGAAGAGTCCATCAACACCGCAGTAGGACTACAACACCTGTGATACACCGATGAACTGAGTAGGTACTCGCAGACTGACAATATTTTAAAGCTTTAGCCCCATTATTCTTTAACACGTGCACCCTAGTCATGCAACAGAGAGCGGTGTATCACGCGAAACCGATTGAAGTTTCAATCCACGCGTAGTACGGTTTCTCCTTTTCAGCGGCACTCTGCTTTGGAGATGGGAGTGAGACATACGCACCCGTTACAGTGTACATTGCGGTGCTTCTCACCGAAAAGACAATCACTTCAGTGCGAGCAGCTGCCGGCGATGCCTGGCAAAAAAAAAAAAACATGTTTCCTCGTCGTCCACATAAATTTATTTTTTTTTCTTCTTTTGATTGCTATTTCCTTTCCTCTTCGTTACTTCTTTGAAACGAACTTCTAAATTCGAACGAAAAGGGAATAATAATAATAATAATAATAATAAACCATAGATAGTTGCTGTTGATGATGATTTTATTGTTGTTGTTGTTTTCTGTAACCTTGTTCCCTGTTATCTGTTGCATCGTACTCCATTGTTGAGACAAGCGTCGCTCTCGATCTATTCTCTGCCAGCTTTCCCTTTACTCGCGGCCCGGCGGAGCCGGAGACCCGATGGAAGGGAAGCGGTCACCGCCGGCCGTCTTGACGGTCTCGTCCACCTGCGGGGCTACTGTTGCCTTCCCGTCTGCGGTCACCAGAAAGGTTTCAATGTGCTTCGTCTGAGAGAGGAACTTCATGCCCTCCATCACACCCACTATCTTGTCCGTGCGGCGGGCACCGTGTGTGCTGCTCTGTATCTTCCCTTCGCCCGGGTCGCCCTGGTAGAGAGCCGTCAGAACATCCGTGAGGGTAAGGAGCCCGAGCATTACACCGATATTGTTGTAGACGACCGCCATGTTCGAGATGCCCTCCCGGAAGGCCATGTACGCGTCGTAGAGCGTGGCAGACTCCGACAGCCGCATGACCTCGCGTAAGGGATAATTACTCACGAGCGGCGGCGGGTCCGGGTTGGCGAAGCAAAGCTTCACCAGTGAGTTGACGATAAGGGCGCCAATGACGTGGCGGTGGTCATCTCCAAAGTACACTGGAATACGGCTGTAGCCCGATCGAATAATTGCCTCGATCGTCTCACCGTCCAGCGGCTGCTGTGAACTCAACATAAAAATGTTCTCTGTCGTGGTGTGCATGTGGTTGACCACCGTGTCCTGCGTCAGTAGCATGGCACCCTGAAGCATTCGTATTTCGGCTTGCCGCAAGCGGAACGCATCATCCGTAAGCGACTCGGGATCGGCTGATTTTGTCGAGGCACGGCGGGAGGGTTCGAACGACACGCCTTTGCGCTGGCACTCGATTTCCACTTCCATCGTGTCTTCGTCTCTTCCATCGTCCTGCACAGCCGGCGGGAGTATAAGTGCGGCGAGCTCATCACGGTCCAGAATCTCCTCATGCGAACCCAGAATGTAGTCGAGCAGCCGGCCCACGGGGTAGCTCAGCGGCGCGGTCACGATGATGCTGCCCCATATGACAGGAGAAAAGAAGGCGCAAATCGGGATCGCGTGGCGCACGAAGAAGGCCAGCGGGATCACCTCCCCTACGAACAGGACGACGGTGATGGAGAGGATGAGGGCGGTGATGGGGTCCACAATGGAATCCAACACGATGGGCAGCGTCATCATGCAGGAAGCATTGAACAGGATCAGGGCGACGAGCGTCCAGTGATATCGGTTGAAGAAAGTGATGAGCTTCTGAGACATTTTCTTCTGGTTCTCATCCCCGGCCTTGCTCCACACTCGCAGGAAGATGCTGTCAATGGAGAAGAGGCCCACCTCTAAGCCGGCAGAGAGCCCAGAAAGAATCACTAGCACCACAACCACGGCGATCGCCAGCCAGTGCCCAGACATGGTTTAATGGGTACAAGGGAAGGAAAAGCGAGTAAACAAAAAATAAAAAAGAATAAAAAAGATTTTCTTTTAGTTTATTTATTTGGCACAGCACCAATGCGCTGCTCGTCTTACAAGTAAAATGATTTGATGCTGATGCAATCTGGTGGTGTGGTATCTACGTCTACAGAGAGTTCATATAGTTCACCGACGACAAAAATAACGTAAATGGCAAGCACAACAATAATCGAAAGGCAGTTGTTTCAAGTGCCAATAATACTAATTATATTAAATTTAAAAAGATAACTTAATCAGCACGGCGTGTGCAGCCCGTCTGTTCTCCAGAGGTAGATGAGCGGCACCCAACGGCAGTGCAACGGAGGTGAAGGACTAGCGAATGTTATGCAGTCCTCATCCAGGCGCACCGAGAGAGCTGCACAAAATACGACGACGAATACTACTACGAAAGAGAGGGGATTCAGACGTGTACCATACGAGAACTCGTATTTTTTTTCTTCTTTTTCACGTTTTTTAGTGGGGGATGTATTACGAGATACGAGAGTCCTAATCTGGTTTACGGTGCAGATAAGAATTTCACGATACTGCGGCACAGCCAAGTTAGTTCTAAAAGGAAAAATATGGGAGAGAAAAAAGAATAAGGGCGACACAAATAGCGAATCTAATCTCTCGATGGAAAAGTCATTAAAAAAAAAAAAGAAGAAGGGCAAACAAAGAAAGAGAGAGAGAGGAGGAGGAGCAATGGGCCATCCATGGGCGGCCTGGAAGTAACAGTACACTTCGAACGGGGGAACTGGTGCAGCAGCCGGGTTTTTTTTGTTTTTGTTTTTTTTTTTGATATCCTGATAGGAAATATTTCATTCGATTAGGGTTGTTCGCTTCTTTACGATCGATTATGAGTGTATCCTTAGAAATTAGGGCAGGGGAGGATCTCTCGAAGGCTACGGCTGTGATGCCCTCCCTACTCGTCGTCGCTCTCCTCCTCCTCCTCGCTTTCGTCCTCCTCATCCGAGTCATCCTCGCTGTCGCCGGTAGCACCCTCCACCACCACCACCTGGCCGTTGTTGAGCTTAGCGATGAAGCCGTCCTGTTCCGACATGCTCTCCACAATAGTCGACAGCAGAAGGTTCGCGGTGGCCCACATGCTGTTGTAGTTGATATTTAGGTGGCGTGCTAGGCTAGCGGGAGCGTTCGAGTCGACGTAGAGCAGGCGGTGCTGATCGGGCGTCGATTTCGCCTCGCCACCGAAGGGGGAAGCTTCGATGGTGGACCGAGTGATGAGCCCGATCTTCATCTGAGCTGCGTTTGACAGAAGCGATAGGGCAATCCAGCGGCTGATCTTCGCCGAGTTGTTGTGGAACTCTTCGGGGATGATAGCAGCGTTTTGCTTGCGCTGCAGGCGGACCTCCCACTTGTCCTTCTTTGGCCTCTCCTGCTCTAGTAGGCCAAACAGACGGAGGTACTCCTTGTTGTTTGTCACGGCATCGATTTCGCAGCGGACCACCAGGTTGTACTGCTGCGGTGTGCCGGGATTAATAGAGAAGCGCCGATAGCGGTAGAGGCGGGGCTGCGTCTTGGGAAACGGGTTTCTGCTCGTCCGCAATTCAGCGCGCTTCTTAGAGCAGGCGGCTTGAATGAAGCCCTCGTGCACGCGAGACGATTCCTCCCCAAGGGCCGTGATGCGCTCAGATTCGTTGGGTGAGTCCTCGGAGGGGGCGAACTCGTGCGGAGCCGTCTCGCTGACCCACTGCTTGTCCACATTGTCTTCGCGATCCGGCCTTGAGAAGAGGTAGCGATTGCCCACCTTGATAACTTTGAGATGCCACGGGTGAACAGAGCGATTTGCTGTAAGGAGGAGGGAGAGCATCTCGTCGGAAATGCCGATGGCGGGGATTGCAGGGTCCTCCTTCTTGAGGTGATCACGAAGATCCGTGTCCTCAAGAGTAGCGGGGCGAACGACGAACTCGTCCCGGTAGTCGACATCTTTGAGCATTGCCGGGACCTTCTTCTCCACGCTGTCGTTGTACACCAACGGGAGAGCGCATTCCTTGAGGTCCATCACAAGAGGCACCACCTCCGGTAGCTTGGACAGTTGCACAGTAGTGTACTGGGCAAGAATCCCAGTTTCTGGCATGCCCACGGTGTTGCCCAGAATCGCGATAACGCGCTTGGGGGCGCGACGATCGTTTCTTCCGCCACGTTTGGCCCTGTTGGGGTCGCGACGGAAGTTGTTGTTTCGTTGCTTGTTGGAGTGCTTGTTCGCAGAGGCCATCGCGTTGAGTCGGCGGGTGTCTTCCACCACCTGGAACTTGCCCTTGCCCTTGGTCGCACCGTCCATGTCACCGGCGTCGGCGTAGCGCATGTTGGGTACGAAGTCGAAGGCAGGCAAGAGCGGCTTGTCGTTCCTATCGGAACGATCGGGCTTGCGAAAGAGCTCGAAGGGCTCTCCGTCCAGCAGCATCTCTTCCGCCGGAGGCCCCCAGCTGAACTCAGGGTTGATGTACAGCTCGGGGAGCACAAATGGTTCGGACATGGCCATTTCTCTTCTCTTCACCACGAACAAAAGAAAAGATGCTTTTATGTATTTATATATTATATGATAAAAGGATAAGAAAAGGAGAGGAAAGGAGGGGCCATCTACATGTTGCAAGCTCCTGATACCGTAGCATGTCGTCAAACGTCTCAGGAAGAAGAGCTCTCTGGTTGTGGAGGCCGAAGCCACCCACCTCCAGCGCACCCTTGAGAGCTACCGTTATTTATTTATTTATTTTTTGTGATTTTCTTTCTTTCTTTTTCTTTGTTTTTGGCAAGATGCTTCGGTGTGTGCTGGGTGAACTAGTGGTGCTCCGCATTTCGACCTGCTGCAGCCATCGTTCGGGTCTGCTACGCACATGTAGACAGGTACTTATCAATGGCCGTTTCCACTCGCCAGTTGCACTCCGCCAGAACTCGTTCCGCATCCGTCACTGGCGCGTCTGGGAAGAGGGAGAGAAATTTGGATAAGGAGTTGTTTCGTGTCTCCGGTGTCGTTGGCGGCAGCGCTTTCTGCTCCTCCAAGTACCGCAACACCTCGTCAGGGGTTACTATTTCGCCCCTGATGTTCTCGAGATCCAGCTTTGCCTTAGCCACCTGCGCATCTGTGAACTCGTCTCCAGCAGCTGCCATCACATGTGCAGTGAACGGGTCTATTAACTCACCGTTGCTGTCCAGGAAATCTGCGAGTGTGTACGTGTCACAAGAGAGCGACGCAAAGACAAATGAAGGCCGACGTGTAAAGCTGTCGTCCGTGAGAAGCGCCACCACGCGCTTTTGGAGCTTGGTGATGGTAAAGAAGTGATCCTTCCAGAACAGTACGGCGATCTCCTTCTGTCGCAAGGTTGTGAAGAGCTCCTCGTAACCGTCGCAGGTCATCTGGGTGGAGGTGGTAAGGTCGAAAAAGCTTCGCGCCAGCTCCAGTACCTCCGGTTTGGTGAACTCATTATCAAGGTTGTCGTTGTCAGACCTCCGTGTAGGAGAGAGTGTCAGCATCGCGGTCAGTTGATTGTACGATAAGTTCTTGAGGATGTGGAACGGCTCCATTCCAGAGCCAATGACCCACATATGGAATATTTTCAGGCCAAAAAGAGCAAAGAAGATGACTTGCCGATCCAATGCAAACGCCTCCGGCCCCGAGAAGATCACATCCAGATCCATGCCGCTGTACAATTTTGCAATCCGTGCCTCCATAGAATTTCTGGAGCGTGGATCTTCACTCCATTCTCTGACGTGTTTTTCGAACTGGGACTTGTCCTCGAGGGTGTGGCACAACGTGTGTACACGCGGTGCGCCAATGGGTGTCTCCGGCTCGATAGGGCTCGCTGTGTCGCGCGCCGGCCAGGTCTCCTTCGCTCCGGCAAGCCCAGAGGTAGAGCGGAAAAAACTGCTGAGAATTTCGTTTAATGTCTCTTCCTTGATCTGGGTGCCGTAGTCCGGGGTGAGCTTCACGCGTCCCTGTAGAGCAAGGGCGTTGGCGACGGCAAAGATAGGGCATGGTCCGCGCTTGGACTGCATCACGATATTAATGGATCTTCCCTCGTAATGAATCATTTTCAGCGGGTGGGACTTCACCGGCTTTGCTGGCCCGGCAGCGCTAACCAACTCCCCAATGTCTTCCAAGCGGAATTTCACCTCCTTTTCGTTCTCGAGAAGCACATACAATTCCCCTAGCTCCTCATTGGCCCCAACAATTTTCCCTGGCCCCTGCGAGGTGATCACTGCGGTCTCGTACGGCAGCCCCCAGTCATCCAAGCCACTCGTTGTGCTCTTGAAGGTACACATCACCAGTGTTTGGTCACGTGTGTTAGGGCTGAGTACCTTATTAAATGCGAACTGAAAATCTAGTTAAAACGTGTTGCGATTATAATCAACGAGAGAGTCTGGAATGCTGCTGGGGTTGAATGCCCTTGATTGGGGCTTAATGCATATTGAATCTACCCAGAGCTATCAACAATATAGGGGGGAGATTAATCCATAGAGGGACAAGAGTAGCGACAAAGAAATAGGAATAAGGGGTAAGGAGAGATGGATTCAATGCCTCGGAGCAAACGACACCCGCATCCTGTCATACACACGTTGACTGCCCCGTCCAACAGGTTTGAGGATGGGACGATGGTTGTGGTGATTCCGCCACGTCCGCCGCAGCCAGCGGCACACTTTTCGAGGAACGCAAACAAAAAAAGGAGGGTCTGAAACGCTAAAACAACCAACTGATGAGGGAGGAGGGGAGGAGGGGGGGGGGGAGGGGGGGGAGGGGGGCAAATTTCCAGTTCCCGATGTTCATGTCGGCCTCTCGCTATCTAATCCGTCTTAGGTTTCCTGTGAGACGATGTGGGTGTCGAGGTGTCGCCAAACGAAGCAAGGTGCTGCAGCGCGTGGGAGGTGTTCGATCCCCACGACGGAGATCTCACGCCCGATCGTGCGCGCCGCACGAGGCTGCCCTCAAAGGAGCCAGAGTGCGGACTTAGGTGCTCTAGAGGTATGGCGTTTCGCGATGGGACCTCAGAAAGCCACTCGTGCTGCAGCAGTTCCTCGGCAGTAGCACGCTTCGCGACGTCGCGCTCGAAGCAGCGATGGAGGAAATGGCGGCAGGCTTCAGAGGTATCCTCTGGAATGGGAGGAATGTCGGTGGTGGACCCAACGTAAAACATAGCGGAGTACGCGTTCTCGAAGGTACTTTTCCACGGCGGCTCACCACGGTTGAGCATCTCGACAACGGTGCAGCCGACAGACCATATATCCGCCTTGGTCCCGTACACTTCGCTGCGGATCACCTCGGGGGCCATGTAGAAGGGCGAGCCAACAAGAGTGTCGCAGCCAGCTTGGCTCGCGTTAGCCAAATCTGCAAGAGCTTTGGAGCAGCCGAAGTCCGCCAACTTGGAAACCCCGTCGCCATCAATAAGAATGTTCTCCCCCTTGATGTCGCGGTGGACCACACCCTTGTTGTGCAAGTACAGCAGTCCGGAGAGTATCTGGAAGGTGTACAGCTGCATGACAGCCTCAGTCAACACCGCAAACTTTCGCAGAATGGAGGTAAGACTTCCCCCTACAGCGAACTCCATGAAAATCATCATCGTGTTATTCATTGCGTGAGTGCCGTAATAGCGGATGACGTTCGGGTGGCACAGATCCATCAGCATCCCTACCTCCCCCTTGACTCGCTGCAGCTCGTCGTCTTTCGCCATCGCTACATTGATGTACTTCACCGCCACGAGCTTCCCCGTGGAAAGAATCCCGAGGTACACCGTGCCGTAGCTCCCCTTCCCGAGGGCAGGGCCACAACTGAAGCTCTCCATCTCCTCCTGCGAGAGGTAGCTCGAGGAGGAGGGGTTGGTGGGGGACAGGGAGTGATCCCGATCGCTCCTGATTCGATCGACGTCGACTTTTGAGCCCTGGAACTGGTGGACGTAGTAGAAGGGGTACAACAGGCGCGCCACCTCGAGGGAGTAACGCTCTTGTTTCTCCAACAGCTCCACTCGGAGGCGCGAGACGGCGTTAAGGGCATTTTCGGTCTCTACTGGGTCGAACATATTCGGGATAGCCTTCTTGATATCTTCAATGCGAGCCTGGATCTGAGCGATAGACCGCCGCAGTGCGTCGATGGAGGGATCTCCGACGCTGCCGTTTGGTAAATTAACGTAGACCACGTAGATGATGATGGACACCAGGAACCCGACAGCACATGAGAGAATCGATAAAAAGAAAATAAGAGTGCCTTGGTTGCAACTGGAGAGCCACCCCATACGCAGCAGCAGCTGGTGGACGTAGATACTCACGTACACCGGAAAGCGGAGTGCAACCGAAATGGTCACGATGCGGTTGATGTTGACATACGGCGTTGGTGGAATGTACAAGGCCATGAAGAGATGCACCACTGTGAAACAAAAAGACACCGTCACATGGGTTAGCGGGTTGTAGTAGAGAATCTTCCATAAGGATACTTGCAGGCACAATAGGCATTCGTTGGAAATGAGGAAAGTCGACTTTGCTCTCAGATCGTTGTCCACCTTTCCCATGTGCGCCCGGGCGGATATCCACCCAACCACAGCGAAGAAGAGGAGGTAGGCGCTCGCCTCCATCGGCAAGTGTCTTCTCCGGTTCAGGAAGTCTTCGCAGGAGGGGTCGTGTCGAAGAATCGTTGAGCAGCTAATTCCATCGGCGATACGCGAAGCGATGTTGGGAGCGAACAGCGACAAGGGGATAGAAATGCACGCGCTGAATATCTTGAGGAGGTTGGTGGTGACGTCGAGGGCTTGTTGCTTATCCTCCGTCTGCTCCAGTCGCCGAATCACCCACGTCAGAAGGCACCACAGGAGAATCAAAAAGCTGATTCGGTGGGGAGAGTCGGGATCCGCACTATGAAACGGCATCAGCAGGTAGGTGTTGCGCAGGCACACGATGGTGACGTGCGGAAAGGGCACCGCCAAAAAGGGATGGAACGGAATGAAGAAATTCTGGATCATGTTCATCACGTAAAAGGCCAACGCGAGGTAGTTGTGCGGTTTCGTCCGGAACTCATTCCACGTGAGCGTCAACTGCAGCGGGGAAGGCCGAAGAATATCTTCCTGGAACTCGTGCACAGTGAAGCCAAAAAGGTGCAACAGAAACCGGAAGACGAACAAGGTACCCACGACGGTAATGGCTATTCCCACAAAAATTGTCGGGCGTGAGAGGGACCTATCCAGTGGACGGAAGTTCGGCCAGGAGCGGATGTGCGAGAAGAAGATCCACTTCTCTCTCATGTAGTCGATGTACTGGGCCGGGCAAGGAACTTCGCTTGGGAGGTTGGTGAGCAAGCTCTTAGAGAAGTTCGACTCGAGAGACTTTAAGTCGACACAGTGAAATATTTCGTCCCCCTCCACCTCCGCCACGATCCCACCGCTGGCTTTGAAGAAGCGGTTGCAGGGAGGCGGAACGCCACGGAGCCGCACGAAGCACTCCTTCATGACTTTCACGAGGCCGTCCACCTCTGTCATCAGCGGATCAAAGACATCCACAAGGCCCCCGTCAACGAGTATGGGTGTGCGCAGTACACCACCTTTCTCCAGCGCCAACCGCGAGGACTCGATGATAAACTGACGTCTAGCGAGTATCACTATGGGGTTCGGGATGTTCACGTATCCTCGCAGGCTGACAACCTCCTCTACATCCACGTGCGCAGTGCCAAGCAGTGTTGTTTCGCCGCGGTTCACCACTCCGCTGTATCCCGGTACTTCAAACACGCCACGCAGCTGCTCACAAAATGCAGGAAGCAATTCACCAACCCCTGGGCCATCGCCACAGAATACGCTCTTTATTGTGTCCCACTCCTGCGCCTCCTCGCGGAGCGTCGCAAGTGTGCCGCTAACAGTGGAGGCGATGGATACGTGCAGGCATCCACGCAGGAAGACTTTCCCGTGCAGCACCATCTCACCAAACATGCCCACATAGTTTTGCACGCAGCGCGACTTCCCCGGCTCGAAAAGCACATCCGGGCTTCCCGCTGTGAAGTCAATGAGGTACATGACCGCCTCCGGCTTAATATTGACGAGTCGCACGTAGCGGGTAGCGACGATCTCGTCCTTGCGTGTGGAGTGGTGGAGGACGCACTGCGATGCAATTTCAATGTCGACCATCCCCGAGAAGGATACATCGTCGAGATTCACGGCGCTCACGCCATCCACTTGGACGCAAGAGCGCCCCGACCCGGTAATGAAGTTGACGCGCTCCACCAAAAGGAAGCTTCCGGGGCCAAACACGTTGCGGTTGTACAGCCCCACGGTAATGGGCGCACCCCCGAGCCCATGCGGGGTACGGACGATGAACAGTACAGCCCCAGTGACAAGGATGGAGTCGAGAACGATGCCATCGCCGTTGACGAATACTTTTCCGGCGCCGCTGATCTTGCTGGCCAGGAATACGCTCCCCCCCATGGCAAAGACCACCGAGTTCTCCTCCACTTCCATCATCCCACCGAGGTGGGCGTAGTACAGCGTCACCACGCTATTCGCCTTGATCACCATCGCGGCGTCCACGCCGTTAGAGACGTCGGTCATGGTGATTTTACCGGACAGCAGCGCGACGCCGCCGACAAAGGCGAAGCGGTTCGTGAGGAGAGCGAAGGAGCTGTCCTGTAAGGTGATGATTCGCAGCGTGGCGCCGGGATAATTGTAAATGGCGTTGCGCTCGGATGACGACACGATGCTGCTGATGCCCTCCGACCCCATCGAGGAGACGGTGAGAGTGAGGTTGCCATAATTGTGAATGCACCCGTCCCGCTCCATGGACAGCCGCTGCACGTCAATAGTGATCTCACCATAGTTGTACAGCGGGACCATCAGTTGTCGCGTCTCGTAGCCCTCTGTGGTCACGCGGCCGTACCCGGTGATGTTGATGATGCCGTGTCCGGTGATGGTTCCCCCAGACCACAGAAAGAAGGACTCGACATTGAGCGAGCGCTGCTTCAGCACGAGGTTGCCGCGGTTCTGAACCTTCAGTTTCTTCACGGAGGCTGAGGTGAGCAGTTTGACGTCCTGATCAATCAGAACGTTCGCCGTGTCGTTGTCGATGACGACTTCGCTGCCCTTCTCGACCAGCAATGTCGACACCCGGATGTACGCCGGCGAACCATCCCGGTGGTAGCACACGTGGTAGATGCCGCGCTTGTGAAATGTCCCGAAGAAGACCATGCGGGAAGGACTGATAAACTGCAGCTCTACAAAAAAGACGTTCTGGGAGGTGAAATCACTGCAGAGCTCCTCTGTCATGACTGCGGTGTCCCGCACCGTAAAGTTTGTTCCGAAGATGGTCCCGGTGAACTCCACTTCCGCGCGAACGTGCGGGGGGTCCGTGGAGACTCCTTCTGGCCCTGCTACTTCGAGCGAGTTCAGCATTTTGAGCTGCAGCAGCGGCACGGTATCCGGGAAGGGGGCGAAGCAGAGCGAGTGTATCCCGCCGCGGTACGGAGTGAAGTGGAACAGAGAGAGCTGCGTGTTCCAGACACTCCCGCGAACAAAGGCGTTCCGGGTGTGAAGGCAAGTGGAGCCCTCCACGACCCGCAGCCCGCGCTCCATAGCGAAGCGGTCGGCCGGCTCCTGCGGGTCCACCACAATGGGGACCTCGATGGGCTTGCCCGTCACCAGAAAGCCAAGGTCTGTCTCGTGTACTCTGGGAAAAGGAATGCGTCGTATAACGAAGGGATCGCCGGCCAGGCAGTTGTGCGGAAGATCCGGAATCCCAATCGCTTCGAGTTGCTGAAAGAGGGCAAAAGGCAAGCACGGGATGACGAGCACAGCGATGGAGCTCGAGAGGGTCCAGTTCACTGGTGCAAAGAGAACTCTCACTGTCTCGCGGTCGTCCGACACCTCGATGGTGCTCTCGGCCAGCATTGTCTTCACAGCGGCGCGCCACTCCTGCAGCACGGTTGCCGCTTCTTCCAAGTACCGCAGCTTGTCGACGTCGTCGCGAAGAAGCTCCTCGTCGACGTGTGTATCCTCCCGCAGGGGAAAGCCGCTCTCATCCACCAGCTGCACATGATCCGAAAGAATCCCAGCCATGATGCTTTTCATGCTTTGGGAATCTGTGGGGAAGGCAGCGATCGACACCCCAATGCTGAACGTGAGCCCGCCTTCCCGCAGTTGGCGCTCTTCCACCCCGCGGTATACGGTCCCGTGATAGTGAACCGTCGTCGCCCCGGCTTGCGGCGGCATCCGGACGAAGCAGGTGTCGATGAGCACCGCCAGTGCTATCAGAGTGAGGACGCGCATCAAAGCATCTCCTCTACCTCTACTTCCAGCCACGCGTGGAGTCTTCATCCTCGCGGCTGGTTGGTCCTGAACAAGTCAAGAGTATATATTAGCGCGTGTAGAGAAGGACCCTTCGCCACGCAGCCGCGCAGTTTCTCACGCACGACACACAGGCATAGATAGATATACAAAGAGAGAGAGAGGGAGGGAGAGAGGGAGAAGGAGAAGGAGAGAGGTGTATTTGCAATAGAGGGGAGATGAAGGTGCGCACAGTAGTACACAAAGGAAACCAGACTCGCGGAATCATAGAATATTTTGTTGTTGTTGTTGTTGTTGTTTGTTTGTTTGTTTGCTTGTTTGTTTTTTACTCGTGCGAGGTGCGCTGAAACCCTTTAGAAGGGTAGAAGTCGCTACCCCTCTCTCTCGCCGCTGTCGTCGTCATCGTCGTCACGACGGCGCCGTTTCCGCCTGCTGCCGAGCTCCTGCTGGTGCACACGGCGCACGGGGAGGACGGCCTCCAGTGCGGTTCGCCAGTCTCTTCCGCTACTGCTCAGGTACTGGGTAAGAAGATCAACGACATGATTGATGGTTAGTATTTGGCACCGATTGCTGACGTCAATGTTCTCCTTGATGGGGAGTCGCGCCGTGCGAACGCCGTGGCGCTGGGCGGCAGTAAGAGAGAGCAATTTGTGCTGGTTGTGATCCACAAAGGCCCCGATCACATACACCGTGTCGCGTTGAATATCTTTAAGGACGTCATCCGCGTCTGCCGTGAGGAAAACGACCCTCTCCTTGGGGAACAGCTCGGACCAGTGTTGGCTGTGGTGAATAGGAAATGGGAAGCGCCGGAATCCCTCGAAGTCAGCGAGTGGGGCAAGAAGAGGCCCCTGCACGGCGACGTCGCGCGCAGCCTCCGCCGCGCCGCTGTGCTCCTCCCGGCCCACCAGCGACGTAAGCACCGGCGCCATTGGAAAGCCTGCGCGGCGAAGCGTGCTGTAGCTGAATTTGATTTGCGCAACGGTACTCTTGGTGTCCCCCGCACTCATGCACCACGCAAAGCTGAGGTCGAACACCAGCCGCGGCAGACCCGCATCCTCCAGCCGCTCGCGGCAGAGCGCCTCGTGCGCTGCCTCCTGCTGCCGGCGCAGCTCGTGCACCCGTATGGCCTCAGCGCGGCGGCGGTCCTTCTCGGCGTCGCTGAGGCTTTCCCACGTCGTTTGGTCCTCGTCCTGCTTGGCGCGCCGCCCAGCCCGTCGCCGCTCCTTCTTCTCGGCCTTTTTCTGTTTCCAGAACTTCCGTTTTTCCTCCTCGGTCCATGACTTGCGATTGCGCCGCGTGGGGCGGCTGTCAGCCGGCGTCATGGACCCGGTGGAGAGCGACGCTGAGGACGACACATCGGAGCTCATGGCTGCAACTCCGCCAAAATACACTCTAGTTGAGGCAGAAGAGAGGACAGAGAGAGAAAGTGGGGGGGGGGTCTGTTTCCTGTTGGGTCACAGGCATTCTTGTGTTACAGAAGAATCCGGCTCGAGTCCATTGTCGTTTGCCTTGTCTCATTCCTTTTTTATGTTGTTGTTTTTTTGTTGTTGCTTGTTTATTTGTGTCTATATATATGTTGTGCATGTCTGTGTGTGTGTATGTTGTTCTTTTGATGTTTATGTTTATTTTTGTCAAATGCCGAATCCTTCTAGACGACACCAGACGACACACATGTGTTACCGTCCATCAACGGGGCCTGCCCTGTCATGGGGCCATGGCATCCCCCCAGCCCCCTGCACTCCTCCCTACTCGTTTCGCGGTCCCGCATCGAAGGGAGAGAGAAGGGAAAAAAAGAAAAGAAGAAAAAAAGCAACTGAGATAGAGACGACTGCGTAGAACGCAATACAGAGTGTGAAGGGGGGGTGGAGAGGTCAAATAGATACGTACTGGACCCTGTCGCTCGTGTCGTCCTCGGTCACGCCCGCGATATGGACGCCGAGCTCAGAGGGGCGGGTGATGAGGGCACGCCCAGGGACCCCGGCGACCGCCGCCGCCTCCACCATCGCCTTGGCGATCTTCTCTGTCACACGCTCCTCCTCCGGCAACGTCAGCGGCGAGAGGAGCTGCGGACTGCCGACGAAGGCGCAGACCGTGGGGCCAGCGCCGGACAGAAAGGTGTAGTCCGCGCCAGCGGCTCGAGCCGCCTTGGCGCACGGTGCGTAATGCGGATATAAGGCGCCGGCGCGCTGCTGCTCGTGAAGGCGGTCGTGAGCGTCAGGCAGCATGCGGAGCTCGCCAGAGGTCAGGGCGAGCATGAGAATGGCGGTTGAGCGGATGTTTTCAACCGCATCCTCAAGGCTCACCCTTTGAGGAATGAGCTCCCGCGAGGCGTGTGTGCTGGCCTTCATCTGCTTGTCGGGAATGAACAGAACAATCAGGATCTTTGGGGTCGGCACACGGTACGTGGAGAAGTCCCCGCCAGGCTTCTGGAAGCAGAGCTGGATGCCCCCGTAAATAGCCGCGGCGCCGTTGTCAGGGTGTCCCTCGATCTTGGCAATGGCGGAGAGGAGGTACTCGCGCGCTTTGGTTTCCATCTTGAGTCCCGTAAGAATCATCCCGGCAACAAAACCCGCCACCGCCGCGCCGGCGGAGGAACCGCAGCCGCAGCCGAATGGGATGTTGTTGTGCATCGTGAACTTAAGGGGTGGCATCGGGAGCTCGGCGTACTCTTCAATGGCGGTGCGGCAGGTTTGCACGACCATGTTCTGCTCGTCCGTTGTCACGAGGTGCGCCCCTTCGCCGGTGACAGTGAAGGAAAAGGTGTCGCTGAGCTCAACGGTAAGCTCAAGAAAAATATTCATGGCCAGTGCGAGCGTGTCGTAGCCGGGGCCGAGATTGGCCGTCGTCGCAGGGACGCGCAGTGTTACGCGCCGCCGCTTGGACGCCTCGACGTTTGTGATGCGGGCGCCGTCCATTTTGTCTCCCTCGTGTATGTGTATGACTGCGTTGAGCAAAACAAAGAAGCATATGCACAAGAATAGAAGATACAAGGATAGAGAAGAAGAAGAAGGAGGAGAGTGAGAGGGAAGAGAATGAGTAGGGAAATGGAGGTGGTCGTTACAGCGATCAGAGAATCCGTCATTGAGGCGAGTCTAATCTATCCATGGGCGTGCACGCTGGGCCGTCGCCCGGCGCATGATAAGGCTCAAAATTCCGCTAGAGGGGCAGACGCGTGCCCCCACACTGATGCAGTGCCCCAGGGGGCCCGTGTAAGTGTATTAGGGGAAGAAAGATTGGTGGATTGTTGTTGTTTTATTATTTTTTAGGAAATGTAGAAACATATATAGCTTGATGGATATATAGCGAAAGCTGTTATTATGGATTAAGGCCGCTAGTGACAGGGGTGGGGTGGGTGAGAGGGAGAACCTGCGGAGACGCGATGCGGCGCCTCTGCCCTCGTCCAGTAGATAAAATCGAAAGCAGACGCGTCTTCTCCACTCCGTAGCGGATGCGACGGGCGCAGGTAAACAGGGCGGCTTACTTCTACCCCAGCCCCCAGGCACAACTGACAACTTTTTCTTTACAGAGTATTCTCAGCGGAGTATGGAAGGGTGAAGAACCCTTCTTCTCCTTCTCCAGCGCAAGCAAGGAACAAGCAGACGGAACAAGAAGAGAGATCAGATCCGCTCAGATGGGCAAAGGCATGGGGAACCCGCAGGCTCGCCTTCACGCCTCCTTGTGGGTCTCCCCCTCGCGCGGACGCTGGCGGAAGACGCTTACCTTCTTCTCGCAGACGATCATCGGGGTCTTGCGGAGCTCGTCCAACACCTTGACCCCGGCGACGAAGTCCATAAAGACCAGCCCGTTGTTCCGGGAGTTGTTGCGGAGCGACACGAGGTGCACGCCGAGGGGGCCGAGGGCGGCACGAATGTCAGAGTCCTGCGCGACGCCCTCGGCGTTGAACATGAGGCGGTCGCCGATCGCTTCAGCGGGTTTGCGCTCGCGCTTGGGGTACTCCTTGGGGGAGTCCTTCCTAGGCCTAGCAGCGGCGCCGTCCTTCGGGGCGGAGGGCTTGGCGGCGGCGGGGGCGGCGGCAGAGACGACCACTCGGACGCACTTGGTCTCGTCCGTGGCCGTGACAGGGGAGGCGACGCGCGCCTTCCAGCTCGAGGGCTGCTCGGGCACCTTGGGGGCAGCGGCGGCAGCGGCAGCGGCAGCGGCAGCCGGCTCGGCACGGCGAGGCGTCTCCTTGGTAGGGATGGGGCGCTCCTCGGCGGCGGGGGTCTTCTTTGGGGTCGGGGGGATCGACTTCTCCTTGGCGGGCTTCACGGGCTCCACGGGCTGCGGAGGAGGGACCTCCACTTCCACCGCACCGACACGCGAAAGAATGAGGTGCCGAATGAAGAAGGCGGGAACATCGTCGTAGCTGTCAACGGCCTCCAGCGTGGCGTTCATCTGGAAGAACTCCTCCAGCTGGCCCACCGCGTGGAAGTTGATGTACACCTGCACGCCGCCGTAGACGGAGGAGCCGCAGACGTAGTCGACCACAAGCTTGGAGCTCGCGAGGGAGGTGGCCCACTCCTTGAAGTTCTTGGCAGCCATCTGGTTCTCCGAGGCCACGACTCCCATGGAGAAGTCGTTGATGAGCAGCGTTGTCATGGGCGAGAACTTGCCGCAGATCTCCTCGGGGTTCCGGACCAGCGCCTCGAAGAAGTCGACGGCGAAGGCGTTAGCAATCTGCTCTGTGGAGGACATGAGGGGGAGCGCTGAGAGGTCTTCTTTAGCGATGCGATCCGCAAAGTTAACAGAAAGATATATAGATAAATAGATATATATATATATATATATATATAGAGAGAGAGAGAGAGGGAGAGACGAGGAGGGTGGATGTCGTGCAGGTTACCGCGGCGGCGGTGGTACCACATGAGCGGGCGGACCCACTCCCCATAGAGTGGGAGCCTTGCCATGGATACTGAATGATAGACTCTTTTTTAGTAGCCTTTCCTAGCTTGTTTGTTTGCTTGTTTGCTTCTTGTCGCGGGTGCTATATATATGTCTGCCGGCTGCGTATCACAGCTCGAGAAGTTTGTGGCGGAAGGCGTCCACGGGCGTGTGCGACGCCTCCAGCGCCTCTCGTGACTGGCGTATAAGAGCCGCGTCACCGGTGGAAGCCGCCAGACGTGCCAGCCGCACGCCGTATTTGACTGCCATGGCGCTCCCGAGGTGGGCGTAGATGGCGGCCACCCGCAGCGCCAGAGGCACGTCCCCGGCAGCCAGCGCCGCCTCCATGGAGGCGTCAGCCAGTGCGAGGTCCTGGGCCAGCCGGTTGTTGGTGCAGGCATCCAGGGCCCACCGGGTCCGCTCCGCCGCCAGGGCCGGGCGATGCGGTAGGCAGGCGGCGATATAGCTGGCCACCGCCGGGCCGCAGAGGGCCAGGCCGTGGGCCTCGAATCGGCGCAGCAGCGCCGCTGCCAGCTCATCCGCGCCAATGCAGGCGGCCGCAGCGAGCAACAGCGCCAGCGTGACAGGCGGCGGTGGCGGCGCATCGGCCCCAACGCCGAGCTGCTCTGCGAGCTCTTCTATCCCCGCTGCACCACCGCTGGCCAACGCCTGCAGCACGTCTGTCACCGGGTCCGACGCCCCAAGCGTCACGCGTCGGTTCTTGAGGAGAATTTTCGGCCGCTCGCCGGGCCGCAGCCACGGCCCTGGGCCGAGCTCGGCGGCGGCGGAGAAGACGTCGGCGAGGCGGCCAGCGGCGGCGTACACCTGCATCTGCAGGAGCGTCAACACGGGGCGGTTTTCCGGGTGCACGACGACGGCCCCCGCGGTGTTGGCGCGCTGCAGATAGGCAAGGACCTCGTCGAACGCCGCGGCGTCGGCGTAGGCGGTGCACTTGGCGAGAAGACGGAAGGCAGTGACTTCGCTGTGGAGCGGCAGCCCGCCGCCGTTCGTCTGCGGGAGTCGCTCCAGTAGTCGCAGTACCTCCAGCACCACACGGGGCGGCGTGGCGCTGTTCGCAACGCTGAGCACCATGTACGGGATGAGGTGCTCCGGTGTCAGGCGCCGCTCCCCGACCGCCCGCACTAGTGAGAAACACTCGTGGATCGCCCCCACGTCATGATGAAGGCGCAGCAGGACCTGGAAGCAGTGCAACAGCCGGAGCTCCAGCAGCGGGTAGCGGCCGGCGGCACCGGCAGCGATCAGGCTGCGGACCTCGTCGCGCAGGGCAGCCCAGCCCCCCGTTGCGGTGCGGCCGAGGCGCAGATGAAGGATGAACACCGACAGGCGCGTCACCGCGTCCGGATGCACTTCCAGCGCTGCCATGAGCGCCGCCACGTTGTCCACCTCGTGCGCGTTGAAGGTATCGGAGAGGGAGATGGCCGTGAGGTACACGTTGAAGAGCTCCACATTCGCTGGGGCCACGCCGCTGACGAGCTCGTTCACGCACTGGGCGAAGAGTCGGCGCATCGCCTCCATCTGTTTGAGGTCGCACAGAGCCTTCATCGTGAGCACGGTGTACGGCACCACGTCCGAAGGGGTGCCGCAGAAGGCGGTGAGCGGGTGGCGAACGCTTTCCGCCGCAGCCTGGCGGGAGAACTCCGTGAACTGCTGGCAGACCTCTGACGCGACCAGCAGTCCACGCGCCCCGAGTTGCATCGCCTGCAGCACAGTTTGATACGGCCGCAGTGGGCCGCGGCCACACAGCCGCGCACAGCGATGCAGCATCATCGACCTACTTGGTCTGAACACTTCGCTGCCGCACCGGGAAGAGGCGTCAACACTACTGCTACTGCTGGGTTGGGCTGGTGGCAGGCAGCGGCGTCTCAGGGGAGCTGTGGCCAGGTCCCAGGCATTACCACCTACAAATCACCAAAAAAGGGTAAGATGGGGACGGCGGTTCGTGTTGTTGTTTGTTTGTTGTTGTTGTTGTTGTTTTTGTTTTTCTTCTACATGATTGTTGAAAGAAAGTAGAAGGAAGGGAAGGAAATATCGGGCAAAAAAAAAAAAGAAAGACAAAGCAGAGCGTTCAGTCATCGCAGCAAGCACTGCACCCCTAGCAGAGGATAGCAGCCCCTCACAGTTATTCCTGTTGTGTGTCTGTTAATCGTTTTCACAAGAGGAAAGAAAAAAAAGAAAAAAAAAACACGCAGCACGTGAGGCGGGCACCGCCAGATATGAAGGGATGCAAATGATTCTGGCTGCATCCACCCCTGGCTCGAGGTATCGTACGGAACGGTACCGGCTACGCCTCAGTGCTCTCTTCCCTCTTTTCTGAATCCAGAACGTTCTTGTGAACGTAGTTGATCTTCATCGCCACGTAGCCGGGGTTGAATTCGTTTACCACGCGGTGTGTCACTTGGTACGCGGGGTAGTTCTCCGGCTCCACACCAATGACGTCGCCGTCGTGATACTTGCGGCCCACGGGGCTCTCGGGGTCGATGAAGACGATGATGGTGAAGCGCTGAGGGTGAAACACCCGAAGGACCTTGTGGATGCGATCGGCGTAGTTGGTGGCCCGGCTGTTGGTCTCATAGGAAGCGAAAGAACAGTGATCCTCGGGTGTGATGTGAATCGTCTGGTACTCGGCACCCCGAATCGCGTTGATGCTGTACCCGCACGGCTCGAACTGCAGGTCGTGCAGCAGCCAGCTCTCGTCCGCCACCTGGTCCAGCCCCGTGGCCCTTCGGATCTCGGCGGTCTTTGGCCCCGTTGAGACGAACTCGTCGTTGAACCAGTGCTTTGTTTGGTTCTTGTCCAGCCCGTACATGGTCATGCTGAGTTGTGTGTCGTCCTCCGAATTGCAGGGGCGTATGATATCATCGTAGCAGAAGAGAAAGTAATGATCTCCGTCCACGGGCCCAAAAATGTACGGCGTTCCAGTCGGGAAATATTTTTTGAGTGTCGCGTGCTCCTCGGCGAGGGAGGTGTGGGGACCCTTCTGCTCCCATGGAAAAGAATAGTTCTTGTGCATAAAGGAAACCCACTCTAGCTCTGCCCGCACGGCGCTGATGGCCTCCAGGATATGGGGCACGCTGTTGAGCAGGGTGGTCGTCCCGCACGTGATGAGGATGATCCGGTTCTTCATGACAAACAGGGAACTCTCAGTCAGCACATAACTCTTTATGTGCTCGTTCTTCTCCTTGGAGACGATCTGAGCATTGAGGCTGCCCACCACGGCGGCCCAGACATCATCACTAAGGCTGTAGAGCCCGTCCTTGTGTGTCTCGGGGAGGAACCGGGCGATGACCTCCAGACGCTTCTCGGGGCCCTCAAAGCTGAAGCCCTGGTCTGGGTTGTACCCCTTCATGGAGCCCCACATGGCCATCAGCGTCAGAGGGTCCTTCGTACTCGTCATCCCTGGGTGGCCGTCAGATCTTTCAAAGAATATATTGTACGCTAACTTACCTAAAAGATAAAAAAAAAAAAAAACGAAATGAAACGTCCAAGACAAGGTGAGGAAAAAAAAGAGAGAAGAGCTACCACAGGTAATACATATGACCCAAGTTAAAAAACAGGGTCCAGCGTTCGTTCATTTGGCACTACTCGTCCTCTTGATGGGCAACTCTGTCCGAGGTGGTTCGGTCCGTGGAATGTGTTACGCTATGGATAGCGATCGCGTCAATGATGACGAGGGAATAATTTCATGTATAACAGTAAATAACAGGGATGTGTGTAATGCGGCTATGCAGCGTAAGTAGCGGGCTCATGAAAAAAAAAAATGAGAAGGAAAACTTGACTAACTGTTGCTTCTCGGGCCGCTGTCACTATATTCCTAATGCATGACTGGTGTTCTGCTTTCGTAAACTCCACTTCAAATTCTATTTTTTTTTCCTTTGTTTTCATATTTTCTTTCTTTTTTGTTATAGTTAGTTTTTTTGTCTGTTTCTTTTTAGTATCTTGTTTTACGGTTCTCTTTCTTTCTGATGTTGTTGTTTTTTATTATATTTTTTATTATTTTTTTTCCGCGTACGGACTTATGACAGACTTAATGTTATCGATTGATTGTTATAGTTAAATTTCTAAATTATTTGCTTCTCCTTTCCTTTTTTTTTGTTTGTTTCCCATTTTTCTTCCACACACCATGCAGGTCAAGATGCGGGTGGCACCAGCAGCAGCGGAAGCGTCATGCACGCTTCTGAGTCCACAGGTGTCCTCGCCTAGACCGCTGTGCCCTCCCTCCTCTTGTGCTTGGTGGGACAGAGGCAGCAGATGAATGAATGAATGTTGAATAAAGGTTCACTGTTGTGGAACACCGCTCTGCTCTGCGCCTGCTTGCAGGGAAACCGTGAACTCAGCGCTGGGAAAAAGTGTAGACAGAGCCGAGGTTGGTGGAGCAGGCGGAGTTGGGCTCTGCTGCCTGCGCCAACGAGACGGCTGTCAGACCAGCAGCTGGCGGCCGCAAAGAAAAGAAAAAAGAAAAAAAAAAAACTAGTACATAGCATAATGAGCAGGAACCGTCGCCGACTGGTGCTACCCCGAAGGGAAGGGGGGTCAGTTTGTTTGTGTCGAGAGGTTTGTGCATCTAGGAGGAAACAAAAACCATAAAAATAGAAACATAAAAATAGAAACAAAAAAAAAAAATATTTGCAAAGCGTACTTGGAGCCGGTATTTTCTACCAGAGTGTCTCACACGGCACTAGCCCTCCAGGTAGAGATGATGCGGCTGCTTCTCGATAATTTTCCTCTGAACGCGCTTCAAGAAAAAAATTACGTTTGATCTTCAACCGCAGAGTTCAGTTGTATATGAAAAAAGTGCGGTGATCACCTTGAAAAGAATCAACTCCCCGACAGAGACAGGCGAGACACGAGTTTCTGTTGTGTGTTTGTCGTCTTGTCGGGTGTTGGTTCTTTCTTTTTTGGCCTGTGGTAACAACGGACGACGGTGGACACCATTCCGCCTCAACTATTATCTTCTTCTATTCTCCCTCGAAAAGAATTTAAGAAATAAAAAAAAAATGTGATAAATGTGTGTCAGTGGTGATGCAGTCGCAACAGGAACGATAGCGTCGCAGGGACGAGCAGACAATGCGCTGTCCGTCTCCACAACTTTTCTGATTCTGCTGTCGTCGCGGTGCTTCGTATTTCCCTCCCTTTCCTGCTCACACGTTTTTTATCTGTTTCATCACTTCGCATCAGAAAGTCGTTTTTTTTTCTATTTCGCGTTCTTTAAATGGGCCTAGTGGAAGCACACGCACCACTAAGGTAGCTTCTGAGTGCGGTCGCTGCGACGTCCCGAGCACACCCGTATTGCTTTTTTAGGTTCCAGTCCCGGAGGGCTGGCAACCTACGGAGGAGAGAGCCACGTCAAGGCAAAAATAAAAACAAAAAAATAATAATAATAAACATAAAAAAGGAGCAAAAGAAAAAGAAATTTGTAAGCAAGGTGAAGATTTCAAAAAAGAAAAAAAAAAGAAATACAAGAGAAGAAAACAAGGTCATTCTGAGACGTGCGTTGGAAGCCACGGCGCCACTTAAAAGACCATAAACTACGTCTGATGATACTGTTCATGCACAACGGGGAGGGGGGGGGAGCACGAATTATGGAGGCCCTATTTCTTCTTCTACCCGCGGATTATTCGTAGTGCAGAAGAGGGCAGCACCAGCTAGTCATCATCCATCAATCAATAAATAAATAAAGTAGGAGGTGCTGCGGTCATCGCTTCGCCACGCCGATGGCCGCAGCGAAAGAACCTAAACTTCACCGAACTTGAAAGAGAAAAAAGCGAAAAAAAAAAGACACGTGAAATGAAAAGAGAGAAAAGTATATAGTGCTTGACGTGAGGCAGCCGAAGAAGAAGCTGGGATGGCACAGAGCGGGCCGGTGCCTGCGCGCGTGCCAAAGGCTGGCGCATCGCACTACCCGTTATCCTCCATGTTCCTTCGCTTCCTTTGTATGGTGCCCTGATTTATATCACCTCAGACCTCCGGCCAGTTCGAAGCTACCAGTGTACTTCCGCAGAGGGCATAAAGTGCATCAATTACTCTACGCCCACTGAATCCAAATGTGTGCAGGGGAGGGGGAGGGGAATGGGAGAGGTGAGGCGGGGCCAGGCGGAAGCCAAAGAACGTGGCTGTGTGCCCCACGATTGGTTTCGGGTTCTTATTCGCCCCAGTGCATTCCACTCCCGAGATATCCTCCCGTGCTCCCCTCCAGCTGCTTCCTTGCGACGTTGTCAAGCCCATCGAGATGGGTGTTCTGCAGGTGATGCGCCGTAGCGCTACCTGGACACCCGGGGTGGCCGAAACCCCCCCCCTTGAAGAATAGAATGCCCCCCGTATGAGACGAGCGGAAGGCAGTCGGGGAAGCAGCAGCTCTGCCAGCCTGCTCCCCCGCCTGCACCCCCGCCGAGTTCAGTTGATGGCGAGTTGTCGGCCCATGGCCAAAAGGAAAAGAAATAAAGAAATACATATAAAAATATAATAGATGCGCTTCCCATTCCGGATTGTCGCTTCCCCAGTGTTCGCTTGGTGGGACGGGGAGAAGTGAGCGCGGAGAAACCGCGCGCCATAAGGCGAAGAAGGGGGGCGTAGTGTGGCACGCGAATGGTAGCAATGAAAGAAACAAGGTGGAAGACTGGGTGACGCCTCGAGGAATAGATGGATAGAACCGGTAGCAAGCAGTCTCAGCTCGCCATCACTCACGCATGGCAGTGCTTTCCTTGCCGCACCGCGAAGACCGTCACCCACACGAAAAAAAAAATCTTCTGAAGCGCTGCGCAGAGAATAGCGGGGGAAGAAGATAGCCCCGGCACCAAATACTTCTGCAAAAGTGGTGGTGAACAGCGAGACACCCGCTGCGGCCGCAGGGTCCCGTTCAAATACGCTCTCCGGCGACGGAAGATCTACCCCGTCGCCGTGGATGGACGCACACAGCACCGCGCGCGGCAGATCTCCAGTTGTACCCGGGATCTGCCACTGAATGTGTTTCCTGTGCAACGGTCCATGGAGGAGAAGGGAGAGGGTTCGGGTGAGCGGAACGCGGCAGGTGTCTGCTGTTCTGAAACTGGCGGAAAGGATAGAAATGCTTCACAACCGAAATAAAATTAAAAAAATGCATATCACAACAAGGTACTGAATAGCGTGTACCTCCGTGTGGAGGGGAAGATTCCGCTGGGTGTACCTACCCGCAGAGGGGGGAAGTAAACATAAAAATAAAACAAAAAGATCAAAACATCAATCGAAAAATAGGTTATGGTGGGAAATGGCAATGATGAATTAATGTAAAAAAAACTTCATGACCGGGAAGTGTTCTTCTTTGTTGTGTGTTCTCTTACTATGCTGGAGCAGCTTTCTCAGGCTCTACAGGCAGTTGTCCAGCATGGGAAGAAGTATGTGGAAGAACCGGAGCCATGTTAACAAGTGTTTCTTTTTTCTTTTCTCTCTCCTCCTCTCTGCCAGGACACTGTTTCCCACGACGACTGCAGTTTGGGCCTTAGGCCTTCTCGAAGCTAATGTGGTGGAACGCGTACCCCTCACTGAAGTAGTTCACGGTGCGGTTGACGGTCTTGTACCCGTCGACATCGCGGATGGCGCTTCGCAGCTTTCCCTCGGCGACGTCCTTGTCCTGGAACATGACGAGGGTGAAGCGCTTGGGGCAGAACTCCCTCAACAGCGCCGAGAGGCGATGGGGAGGGGCGAATGCATCCAACGAGGCGTTTGTCTCGAAGGAGACGCACCGGGCGTCGGCGAAGACCCGCTGCATCTCATAGGCGCCGTCGGCGAGCGGTCGCAAGTGCTGCTCCCGCTTGACGGGGCCCTCGGGCATTCCCTGCTGCGCGTCGTAGAGGTACACGTTGAACTGGGCGTCGAGCTCGGCTACGCCTTCCTCGGGCTTCACGTCGTCAAACACGTAGTGGAAGTAGTGCTCACCGTCGACGGCGCCCGTGAGGAATGAATTGCCCTTAGGGAAGGCCGCCTTGAGCTCCGCATACTCCTCCGCCATGATGTCGCTGGTTTCGCATCGAGATTGCCAGGGGGAGATCAAGTTCTTGCGCTGGAACGACGCCCATTCCACCTCCAGGCCTCGGGAGGCGAACAGCTCGAGCATGGGGCGCAACACACCGTGCAGCATCACCGACGAGGACGACGTCACCAGCAACCGGCTGGCGGTGAGCACCACAAGGCTGTCTGTCAGTGTCACGGCCTCCATCCCTCCAACCTGCTTGTGCTCCTGCACCTCCTGATCAGCGTGAGCCATCACACGGGCAACGTTCTCAGCTGTGAGGGCCGCGCTAGCACCACGGAAGTCAAACTGCAGGCGCTTCTCCAGTCCACGGTCATTGAACGCCGTCGGTGGAGCGAAGCCGCCCCACAAGGCCATGAGGCTGTGGACGGAGTCGGGGTACGCGTCGCGGGGGGAGGACCAGGCCTGCATGATATGCTACGCTGTCGATGTGGAGAGTGTAAACGCGAAACGAGTGACACTAAAGCTACGGAGTGGGGAAGATAATGATATTACAAGAGAGAGAGGAGGGAAAACAAAAAAAAAAAAAGATAATGCAAAAGGAGGTGTAACGTCAGGTAAGCAGCACGGTAGGGGTGTGCGGAGCTGGCAAGATAATATATGCGATGCCTTTGTTTAATCTGTAGTGTGTCTTTTAATTGATGCTCATAATTACGTATTAGTATCGCCCTGTCGCATTTTATCTTTGGTGGTTCACTGGGGTTTAAAGTGTCAAATGCAGTTAGGTATTCGTACAGCTGTCTCTGTCTCTTAGAACGCCGCATCTCGAACTTTCTGGTGCTCACTCCTTCATGGCATTCATCTTCTCCAAGCCGACCTGCAGCTGGGACATCTGCCCCTCCAGGGTTGCCTTCTTCTCTGTGTTGGCCTTCTGAATGTCGGCAGGGACCTTTGTCTCGTAATTGGGGATGGACATCTTCTTCTGGAGTCCTTCCATCTGCTTCTGCAGTCCGGCGATCTGCTTCTCCAACTTCGAAATTTCCTTGTCCACGTCGATGAAGCCGAGGAGCATCATGTTCACTGCGACCTCCGGAGTGACGACGGCGAAGCCGCACCCCCTCGGGACGGTGTCCTGCTCGGTCCCTACAATCACGGAGACGCGGCCGACAACGGCGAGCGTTGCGACCATGGATGCCTGTGCCTTGAAAAGCTTGAAGAGCGCAGGAGTGTGGGTGGTGATCCATACGTCAGGACGATGCTTGGTGGTCAGGCCGTATGAGGCCTTTACAGAACGCAGCGTGTGAACGACGTCGAGGATGATCTTCATATCCTCCTCCACCTCCACGTTGTACCAGCCGCTGGTCTCGGGGTACGGGGCGAGCATGATACTCTCGGTACTGAAGGTATCGTAATGGGGGAGACGGTGCCAGAGCTCCTCAGTGACAAACGGCATCATGGGGTGCAGCATGCGGAGACCCTTCTCCACCACGTACAGCAGGGTGTCCTGCACCACCTGTTTGTTGGGTTCATTGTTCTGGATGGTCGGCTTCGTCAGCTCCAGAAACACGTCGCAGAGAATGTAGAGCCAAAAGCGGTACACGGCGTTGGTTGTCAGGGCGAAGTCATACACTCCCGAGCTCATACCGCGGCGCGCCTCCTCAATCGCCACGTCGAGGCACGAGAGAATCCACCGGCACTCCAGCGGCAGCTTCGCTCCATCTGCGGCATCGTACTTCTGGTTCTGAATTTTGTAATCCGTGCCGAGGGCATGGTAGAGCACGTAGCGCACCACGTTCCAGAGCTTGTTGCAGAACTGGCGGTAGGAGACCACGCGGTCAATGTCCAGATTCACGTTGCGCCCGGACTGCGTGTAGGACAGCAGACCGAAGCGGAGCGCGTCGCTGCCACACTCCGGGATGCCCCTGGGGAACGTCTCCTTCTGCAGCTTAATCGCCGGAATGATCTCCTTCTCGGAGAGGTTCCCGTTTCGCACGGTGTCGTGCAGCGTCTCCAGCGTGACGCCATTCACAATGAACAAGGGGTCGATGACGTTACCAGTGGATTTGGACATTTTCTTTCCGTTCTTGTCGCGGACCATGGCGTGGCAAAAGATATCCTTGAAGGGGAGCTGGCCGGTGAAGTGGTAGGAAGACATCACCATGCGGGCCACCCAGAAGAAGATGATGTCGTGTCCCGTTTCCATGAGGGTGTTAGGGAAGAACTTCGCCATGTCCTCCGAGTCGTTGGGCCAGCCCATGGTGGAAAAGGGCCACAGGCCGGAGCTGAACCACGTGTCTAGAACATCGGGGTCCTGATCAAACGTGGCCGCCTCCACCTGCGCCTCGCTGAGACCAAACTTCGTCATCGCCTTGGACTTGGCCTCGTCGATATTGCGGGCAACCACCCACGGGTCCTCGTGGTCGTCGGGGATCGCCGTGTGGATGACCTTGTAGGCGGGAATACGGTGGCCCCACCAGAGCTGGCGCGAGACGCACCAGGGCTGGATGTTCTCCAGCCACTGGTACCACACGGCCTCGTGGCTCGGCGGGTACAGGCGCAGCTCCTTGTTCCGCACCGCATCGACAGCCTTCTTCGCCATCTCGGAGCAGTCGACGAACCACTGAGGCATCAGCATGGGCTCGATGATATCGTGCGTGCGGCTGCAGCGGCCCACGCGGTACTCGTAGGGCTCGATACCGCGGAGCAGACCCATCTCCTCGAGCTTCTTCGTGATCGCCTTGCGGCACTCAAAACGGTGCATCCCTTTGAAGATGCCATCCATGGAGATGTAGCCCTTGAGGTCCATCACGGTGATCTGAGGCAGGTTGTGGCGCTTGCCGGACTCAAAATCGTTGGGGTCGTGGGCGGGGGTGATCTTTACGGCGCCGGTACCGAACTCCATCTCGACCAGCTCCGCGTCCAGCACGATCGGGATGGTGTCATCGCGGAAGGGGCACACCAGGCGCTTGCCGTGGAACTTCTTGTACCGCTCATCCTCTGGGTGTACAGCCACGGCGGCATCGCCGAGTAGCGTCTCGGGGCGTGTCGTCGCGATGACGATCTCCTCATCCGACCCCTCCACCTTGTAGGCGATGTGAGTGAGCACACCCATGTCTACCTTACGGTCGTATCCAGGAACTGTGAACTTGGAGTTCTTGGGGACGTCTTCGAACTCGACTTCGATATCAGAAATGGCGCTCTGAAGGGCGCAGCACCAGTTCACGAGGCGGGTGGAGCGGAAGACCTTCCCGTCCTCATGAAGGCGCACAAACGCCTCCCGAACGGCCGAGGCGCAGTGGTCGTCCATCGTGAAGCGCTCCCGGGTCCAGTCGAAGGAGAGGCCTATGGAGCGAAACTGTTTGGTGATGATGCCAGCGTGGTTCTCCTTAAAGTCCCACACACGCTTCAGGAACTCCTCGCGGCCGAGGTCGTGGCGCGACTTTCCCTCGAGCTTCTGCACGCGCTTCTCAACCACCACCTGCGTTGCGATACCGGCGTGATCTGTACCGGGGAGGTAGAGCGTGTCGTCCCCGCACATGCGGTGGTAGCGGATAAGGGTGTCCTGCACGGCCCCAGTGAGGGCGTGGCCGAGGTGGAGAGAGCCCGTCACGTTCGGCGGCGGAGCGACGATAACGAAGCGTTCCCCGTTCGTTTTTCTTCCCGAGTCGGAGGCCGGCTGGAAGAAGCCGGACTTCTCCCACCAGCTGTACCACTCCGCCTCCACCTCCGAGGGGTTGTACCCCGGGGCCATCTCTCCGCTGAATTTTTTCATGGCTGCTGCACAACGGAACCAGGATTGTCGGAACGTCGCTCCGAGCGGTCTTCTTGAATAGCTAGTTTGGTGGGAGAAAACACAAGGTACGGTTCAGGAAACAAAAAGGCACGAGGACAGGAGTAGAAGAGGATGCGCTGTGCAGAGAAAGAAGAGGGGGAAGGCGGAAGGAATCGCCACAGCCCGTCGGTAAGTCAATCGCGTGGGACACGAACAGTTGGAGTTCAGGTTGGTCCACGCCTCCCACGCCAGTAGAAGAGTGTTTGTTTTTTTTGTTTGTTTTTTTTTTAAGGAATGGAAGGTGGCAGTCTCTCGGCAGCGTCGCATAACCATCTAATTGAAAAATTAGCAACTTAAAAGCCTCCGCTCTCCGCTAAAAATAAAAGTAACAGTAAAATAGTATAGTTGACGAACTCGAAATCCTCGGTCGTCGCACTCCGCCGTACCCCGAAGGATCAATCTAGTCCTTCGGGGCCACTCTACCGCGTCGCCGTTAGTGAATCCTCTCGTATACGGAGGTTACGGCAGAGCGACGATACATGCACAACTCATGTGTATATTATACTGGCGATGGGAAAGGGGTAAAGGCATCTCCATCTACCCCTTCTCCATCTCACTCACAAAAGAGTTCGCTCTCCCTCCTCTAGCAATCTGTACTCCCAAATTCTACCCCTCCACTCTACAGCTGAAGAGAGCCAGAGGTTTTTGTTTTTGGTTTTGCATATCATCTCCAGCTCCCTGTTGCTGCTTTTCTCAATCTTAATCTCGGAAGAAAAACAGATAAAAAAAAAACAAAAATTTAAAAAAAAACGAAATAATCGGCGTCAGTACCTTTGTTTGCATACCCAACCCGTGCAAATGGCCTGTCCTGTCCTGGCTTAGTATCGTATCGTCCCAGACCTCGTGGGTACCCCGAAGAGCCCCGGCACCCCTGCCGTACGCCGCTCCACCAGCTCTGGTCTCTCGGCGTGCTGATTATTTCTCACGTTGTCGCCTCAAGCGAACACAGATGGCAAGGGGGGAAAAAAAGCACAAATTTTCATGCACAACAATAAACCGTATAATGTCTGAAAAGAAAAATAAAGTTAAAAAATACTGAAAGAAATAGAGCAGAAGAAAAAAAAAAAGAAAAAAGAAATAAGCTAGTATAGTTTATGGGAATGGGGTGGGGAATAATTCTAGAGTTTTAGGAACAGCGGAGAGAAGGGATTTTAATTTATCGTGAACGGCCCGGATCCAACTCAAGAGTTCTTGCGGAGGATGGATGATCGAGATGCCTCGCTGCAGTATGTATAAGATTCTACCCCGCCATGCCTGGGTCATCTGGTCATCTGGGACTGTCGTATAGTATCCCTTTCTGTTCCCGCTCTACTCTTTTTTTTCTTTCTTTTTCTTTCCTCTCTCCTGATGGGTGTAAAGGTGTATAGCGAGGGACCATCAGGAACAGTCGCTGCCCACGCACATTTCTGCCCCGAGATTCCGGATGGAGGGTCATACAAGAGGCGGTACAAGTCCGGACTTCGGGGCTTGTGAATAGATGTATGGCTTACGTATTCTAGTCGCGTAAAGCAGCTGTCCAGCATAGAAAACATCGAGTGTGCAAGATAGCATGAGTGATATATATAGAAAGAGATACATAGATAGATAGATAGATAGATAGATAGATAGATAGATACGTATAAAAAGAAAAGAAAAAAAAGAGAAACGTATCAGTACATATATGCTAAATACGAATCATTATCATATAAAGTGCTAGTTACACCCAGAACCTACAATAAGAATGGTGTTGTGTGTACGATAAACCCGCAGCTGGCAGTGATGGTTTTTTTCTTTTTTTTTTCTTCACCTCCAACACACAACATTAACGCAACTGGGTGAGCACCACATAAAGGAAAGGAACGGCCAAAGCTTCATACAACAACGTTACTTTTTAAAATAAAAAGATACGTACACATGAAGGTGCATGGATTATCTCTTTTTTGCTTTTCTGCTTGAATACTTATGTTTTCTTTTCCTTCTTACTTCTATACTGCTCTTTACTCTTTCGTTCTCGTTCTTTAGACGGTTCTGCCGCCTGCCGTCCATTTCCCACAGAGAGGGGACCAAACTCGGTTCTCGTGCGGTGGGCCGGAAGACGCAGGGGCAGTAGTTTCTTACACCTCCAGCTCGTCCAAGAAAAGTTTTCCTGTGCTATGGAGGCGCTCCAGGACCGACATCTCGTGGGTCTGCAGCTGGCACGGGGCGTTGAAGTCCCACTTTCTCTGGGAATCGCTCCAAAGACGCATACGACTGAGAGCCCCGATGATATCGTTGTACGGATCGGCCGAGGCAGACCAGCTGAGTATCGCGGCAGCGCCGTCAAACTTGTTGCTCATGCTGCTGAGCACCTTGCACCACTTCTTTCGGTTCTCTTTGTGTTCAGGATCCTTGAAGTAGGCCTGGCCAATGAGAATGCGCAGCATGATGTGATGGTCCTGGCGGGACACGTGTTGCATATGCTGCGCCAGGTGGGCATTCGACCGCTCCTGCTTCCACCCGCGAATGCGAATTTTGTCATGCTCGAGGTCGAAGTTGCTGGGACGGTTGAGGATTTCAAAGTAGCGTTCGGAAGACCCGGCATCCACCAGCTCCACTTCGTCCATCCCGAACGCGTCGCTCTCGGAGAAGTTGGAGGCTTGTATATCCGTTGGTGTTGTCATCAGCGTCTGGCCATCACAGTCCGCATCCGAGCAGGTGGACCAGCAGGACTGACCTGCAGGGTCCACATACTTGGAGGGCTGCTGGAGCTGGCGCACCTGATCCATTATCTTTTCCATCTGCAATGTGTATCGGTGGTAAGTAGAGAAGTAAAAAAGAAAAATAGATTAAAATAAATTGAATCTAGGCTTCTATAAAACTAACAGCTATCGAACGAATCACAACGAGACCACGAAAGCGTGTCAAGGAAGGTATGCGACACAAACTCCTGGCTGTCCGCGGAGAGTCTCCTTCGAACTATTTTTTTAGTGAAGTGAAAATAGATAAGTAAAAGGAAGGAAGAAAGAAAAATACACAAACAAAAACAGAAGAGGGTTAGATATACGTCATTCATTTTACTAGCGACGGGCTGGCACACTGCTCAGCGCGGTTTACCACTTTCTGTGGTGTGTTTTGTCTTGTTGATCATGTGCTTAGGACAATACTGACGGGGCTCCGACCGATCCTTCCTTGGCTTCTCTCTGTCCAACCAACTAGGGCAAGGCAAGTTCAATAGTCGCAGGGAAGGCGGCGATGGGGCCGGCCCTCGGTTAACATTACGGCGCTCTTGGTGCCAGGATGGGCATCCGAGAGGGCGGAAAATACAAATAGAAAGGCGCACCAAGTTGGGCAATGGACACTCACTTCATGTACTTGGTCCGCTTCAGCATTACATCCTCTTCTGTGCGCTTCATGCGGAAGAAGATGTAAGGGACAAGAGAGGGCATCAGGCTGAGAAAGAGGTATACGATAATCTGCAGGTGGCGCCCACGGTGGAGGCGGGCATAACGCTCCGGAGTGAGGACATCCACCTTTCCGCGCATCCGTTGATCATCGGGGCCGTCAGTGAAGTAGTACGCCTCCTCCTCGCGGATAAGGTTGCTTATGGCGGTAGCCTTCGTGTTGGCGTTGCCCATCTCCAGGTTGTAGGTAACGTGTGTGACACCCACATCGTACTCTCCTAATGCCGTAGGAAGGACGGTGTAGCGCAGCGTGGTGCTCTCCTTCGGCCCTAGAGAGGGAAGTAGCTTGTTCTTCTCGGTCCCGTTGACGAGCAGGTCCTTGATGGCAATGTCAAACGCAGGACTCTGGCCCATGTTGGTTACCGTCACCTCCACGTCGAAAGAGGTACCAAGAGCAATTTCAGGCTCGCTGACCTTCTTTACGACGGAGATGAGAGGGAATGGGTCCGCATCGGTGTACGACTGAGCTGAGACAGAGCAGCAATGCAAGGTCAGACAAACGACCAGAACAAGTGCTAGAGAAGAGCGCATTGAACTGTATTGAAAAGGGGGGATACTAAAAGAAAACAGGAAGGAAAAGAGGATAGTGGCGTGCCTCCACAGTCAGTAGTTGTAGCAAAAAAAAAAGATAAGCAGTTGCACTGTTGGCTTCGAAAGGAGCAGGTTGCAACGGCTCTCCCGTGTCTGCCCCAGCAAGAGAAAAGAAGAAAAAAAGAAGATAGAATGTGGACATTGTGTGACGAGTCTAAAGCTTCAGCGCTTCTAGATTCTCAATTGTCATCTCCGAGAGGCGCACGCGATGGGCCCGGAGTGCCTTGCAGACTTTCGCTGTAGAGTGCAGCCGCGTCAATTGATGGTACGTCCGCACCACGGCCGGGGCAAGATGTCCGATCTCCTGAAGGTGATCAATGCAGCGATTGACGTAGTCCCAGTCCTTGCAGGACTCGGCGTAGGCGAGCAGCGGAGTCACCACCTCGACATCGCCTAACACACCCGCCTGCTCTAAGTGCTCTGACAAGCGTTGAAGGCTGCACCCCGAGTTGAGGATGTGCGGCAGCGCGCTTTCGTACGGGACGGCGTACTTGGGGCACGCGGAAATCATCCCCAGCACCTTCTCCCATGAGAACTGCGCCATCACCGGCCAGATTGTCTTCATTTCGGACTTGGGCAGCAGCACTGTGCGCAGCATCTCGATGGCGACATCCCACCGCCCCTCTTTGAGGGCCACCTGGACCAAGTTGGACCGGGTGGTGGTGCCGAAAGGAACGCTCTCGATGAGGCGCTCCTCCCAGTCATCTCCGGCGCCCTTGAGGAGGACGGCACAGGCCTCCGCCATGGCGATCTGCCCCGAGGCACTGCCGATAGATGCACCGCGAATAGCAGCGCTGATGGTCCGCCCGTCACCGTTGTTAAGGGCATGCCAAAAGGCCCCCCCACTCCACCTCCTCTGACGTCTTGTGCTGCAGCGCTTCGGAGAGACGGATCTTTTCGTTGAACCGGCGCTTCACGTCTGCCACTCCCACCCCAGTCGCGTGCATGATGGACCGAAGCAGATCAAAGGTGTCGATGGGGGGGGTATGATACGGGTGCTTTTCGTAGAGCTGAAGGGCCTTGACCCAGTCCCCACTCTCTAACGCCGTGTGAAACGCTTGCGGCAGCGGCACCGCACGCCACACACGTTCCTGCTGCTTTTTCCAAAGTGCTAAACTGCAGCGCATTTCCCCTCCCGTACAAAAATATTTATGAAGACGACTTCGCACTTGTGTATCTGTGAGGAAAGCTGTTGGGGTAAAGAAGAAAATAATAATAATCAACAGGAGTGAAGCCTTCTAGTCCTGCTACTAATGCACTCCTATAGAGTTTCGCGCTGAGAGAGTTAGCGGGAAACGAAGCCCCCCAAACGAGAACAGAGGAAAGGGAGAGAAGGATGGGAAGAAAAGTATACCAATCGCAGACACGTAAAGTAGATGTCCAGATCCATAGGCAAGCACTGCTTCCCTACATCACAACTAGGGAGAAGCCACTGGTATTTCTTTTCCGTGTTGTGTTCATCTTTGTTTGTTCTGGTCACCTCCTAGAACGCGATGTACTAAACTTCGAGATGCTAGCACTCAAGAGCACGCTCACTCCCTTCTATGGTCCATACGTTACCACTGCGAAAGAAAAGGAACGAATGTAATCGAAGCGGATTCAGCTTCCCATCGCCACTTTCTTTCTTGAGTTTACAACCTTTTTTTTTACATTTGAAGACCAACTGCCGAAGATCCACCTTGGCACACAGCCATAGTCTTCCTAACTCTCTTCTATAAATGATGGGGGCACGCGTTCTACAGCCGGCGGGTATCATTCCGAGCGAGGAGCTGCTGGCGCTGTTTTTGCTGGAATGCCTGGGCAGCCTGGATCTGGGGAAGGTAGCGCTCCCGCTCGTCGGGGCGCAGGTTTGTCGTTGGGGCGTAGTTGCCCAGTTTTGGCATGTGCTCCTCTAGCAACATGGCGCGAGCACGGCGGATGTACTCCTGGAGCTCGAGTTCCCTCGCCATGTCCTTCGCTTCTACCTGCCGTTCGATCTCCTTCTCGCGCTCCTTCAGCAGCCGCCGTTGCTCCATGAAGCGCTGCCCCTCGGCGATCTCCTCCTGGCGATCCAGGATGGCCTGTTGCTTTCGGGCTTGCTCGGCTCTTGCTGCGGCAGCCAGATCCTCCATTGCTAGCTGGCGGCACTTCATCTCTTGCTCTAACTCAATCTCCCGCTGCTTGCGTCGGTTTTCTATGAGTTCTAAGTTCTCCTTCGCTACCGCCGCCGCCATCCGCTCGTGGCTCTCCTTCTCCGCTTTGATGAGCGCCCGTTCCTTGGCAATGCGCTCCTCCTCGTAGTACTCCTGCAGCAGGCTCTCCAATTCGAGCTTCTTCTGCTGCTCCTCCGATATTTTGCGGCACTGCTCCTCCAGAATGCGCGTCTTCACAATATCCTTTTCGCGGTCCAGTTTCTTCTCCACCTCGCGCCGGCGGTCCTGCTCAGCCAGGTACGCCTGAATCGCAGCCTCCTCCTTCGCCTCGCGTTCCTTTTCCGCCTGCTTGAGGAGACCGCGCAGGCGGTAAAATTCTGCACGCTCCTCATCGTGCTTCCGCTGTGCCTCCCGGCGACCCAGCGCATCTAGCATATCCTTCTCCTGCAGCCGAGCAGCTACGGCGTCCACCGCGATGCGCTCCTTCTTCTTGTCCTCCAGGCTAGCGAGCGTCCGCTCACGCTTCTCCCGAATGAGGGCCAGCTGACTCTCCTGGTGCTTCTGGAACCGCTCCAACTCCTGCTTGCGGCGCTGTTCCTCCTTCTCATCCTCGATGCGGTCACGCTCCACGCACGCCTGGATGTACTCCTGGTGCTCGCGCGCCTCTTGGGCCTTAATCTCAGGTTTGTTGCTCTTAAATTCCACACGCTCTTTGTTCGCGTGGGCATCCATTAAAGTCTTTTTGAAGTTCCTCATCTCTGGGAAGTCCATGACGAGCTGCAACATCTTCTCGTCCTTTATCTCGTGGCGCTGCTGTTCTGAGAGTTCCTGGGCTAGTGCCTCGTCCACGGCAGCTGCTTTCTGTTTCCGCAGCCGCATCGCGTTAAACGCCTCCTCCTCACGCTGGCGAGCTAGCTCCGCCTGCACCATCTTCATGCGGTTCAGCCGCCTCTGGCGATCCGCGTACGCATCGCTGAGGTTCATTGCAACTGGACTTGAGCAGCGAAGGCTTACGGTTCGTGTGTCAGGATCTCTACGAAGGAAGTGGGCGGCAGTATAATAGATAGAATGAACACTAATTACCTAGTCAGTTCACCAGCTAGATGGCAGGACGAGCTGTGTGAGCTGTGTGAGTGTCACTCTTGCACAGTGCAGTTGGTGACTCGATGCTCTGGTGCTCAAAACTGGCACACCAGTTGGGCAGAATGAAGGAAAAAGGGAGGGTCGGCCGAGAAAAGAAAGAAGAAAGAAGAAAGAAGAAAGAAGAATAGGCAAGGCATGAAGCATTCGTGTCGATAGAGATTCCAAAGCATCTTTTAAAGGAGAGCACCTCCCACCCCAAGACGAGAGGTGTGGTGAGGCGATTACATTAGAGATGCCTGGAGGTCCAGGCCCTTGCTCCAGCTTTAGTTAATACTAGGTCTATTCTCTTAACGAGAATGCATGTCCAAAGCAACTAACGGGCGCGCACTTCCTGTCCACGCATCAACCCCCACACATTATCTCTGTCACTCTCGCCTCTGCTGCTGGGCTCCTTGTCTGTGGCGGGCGATGTGTTCTACCGTGGAACCCGCAAGAGTCACACACCGATGGGTGGGTTTGAGGGTGCAGAGACTAGCTCTGTGCAGGTTCGAGGCCAAGGTCCATGACAGCGCTATCCGGGGGTGGCAGGATAACAGAGCTACGCAAGTACTGGGTATCAAAGTAGTCCAGTGGGACGGGGTCCGGCATGCGCTTCCGCTCCAGGCAATTGAGGAACTCTTCCCCCACGCGGCGCCCGTAGGCGGACACCAGGGGGCTACTGCGGGAGTACAGTACTAGCAGGGGAACGTTCTTCGCGGAGCAGTACCGGTAGTGCAGCGCCGCGATGGCGGTGTCAGCATCATCCATCTCAGCGAAGGTGACCTCCGCGTACCGCTCGTTACCCTCGCCAAACACCTCCGCACGCTCTACGCGTCCGTAGGCAGAAAAGAGTCTCTCCAAGTACCGCGCATTTGCCATGCACGACAGGTTGCCCACAAACAGAATCACCGCCATCCTGAGGCTGATGAGGGTATGGCACCAACGTGTTCCAACTGTGTTGCCTGCAACGGATCCTTGTCGCACTTAAAGAGACACCTAGAAGCAACCTGCATGATATGAAAAGAAAAAGAAAGGTCAAAAAAAAGGGGGTGACAAGCAGCAGATGAATTACCCAGTTGCAGCAATGAATGGGTCAATATTCAACAACGGCTAAAAGAACCGCTCAGGCAGTCCCACCATGTCATCCAGGCAGTATGATCAAGAAAACTGGTCAGAGGTAGTTCTTCGAAAGAAAAAGGCTCAATTCAATCGTCAGATAAAACGGGGTGAAAAAAAAAGAACAGAAAAAAAAATTGGCATATTTGTGAATGCCTTTTGAAGGTTGGATGCTACATAGCAATGGACGTTTTAGTTCACCGGAGGAGGCTTGCGATTAAGCTTCATGTGCGCGCTGAGCAGATGTCCAGCAGCGAGCCCAGACATGAGAGAGAGCTCTCCACACATGACTCCAGCTGCAATGATGCACGCCAGCTGGCTGGCATGTGCACCAGGCTTCTCGTTGCACGCGCCGCCGCACTCCACCAGATTGAGCATCGCGCGCTGAGACGGGAGACCTGTCCCGCCACCAACGGCGCCAACTTCGATGCTGGGCATCATAACGCTGACGAGGAGATCATTACCGGTTTTCTCCATGGTGGTCAAGCAGGTCGCCGACTCCACGACCTGCGCTGGGTCCTGCCCAGTGGCCAGGAACATGGCAGCGACGACGTTGGCAGCGTGGGCATTGTACCCTCCGAGAGAGCCGGCAAGGGCGGATCCGGTGAGGTTCTTCGTGACGTTCAACGAGGCAATGCTGTCCACGGTGCACTTCAGCGTTTTCTCGACGACGTCCGCCTTAATGACGGCTTCGACAGCGACAGACTTCCCGCGCCCTTCGATCCAGTTGATGGCGGAAGGTTTCTTGTCGGTGCAATAATTTCCTGACAGAGCAAGCACTCGCATGGTGGGAACGTGCTCCTTAAGAACATCCAATGCCTTGTCGCACCCCTTGGTGATCATGTTCATCCCCATGGCATCTCCAGTGAAGGCGCAGAAGCGCATGTGCACACGCCGGCCGGCAATGGCGCACTTGATGTTCAGAAGGCGTCCAAACCGCGTGGTAGACTCAAAAGCATTCTTGAGAACATCAAAGTTTTTGGTGCAGAACTCATAGAGTTTTACTGCCTCCTCGAGGGAATCCACCTCGACCACGGGGGCGCGGGTCATACCCTCTTTCAGAACCACTGCCTTGCAGCCGCCGCTGAGATTGATCGCGCGTGCGCCGCGGTGGGTGCTGGCCACCAGCGCTCCTTCTGTGGTTGCCATAGGCAGTGCCACTTCCTTTCCGTTAAGCAGGAGAGGACCCGCAATGCCCACAGGAATAGGAACGTACCCGATAATGTTCTCGCAGTTCTGGCCTACAGCCCGCTCCCAGTCGTAGTCCTTGTAGGGAAGCTTTTCGAGCGGGTGGGGTTGCATCTTTGACGGGCACATCTGATCCTTCACCATTTGGCGACGGATCTCAATCGCCCGGTCGTAATCGGGTGCGAGTGCCTGCTCCAGGCCGTAGAATGTGAGCTTCTTTGCATTAACTGCCTGGATGATCTCCTGATTCGAAAGAGACTTCCAGTTATTCTCTGCAAGCTTCAGAACTGCCCTGGATCTCTTCATTGGCTTTGACTTTATGACAACTGTTTTAAAGAAAAAACTGTATTCATTATCCGCAGGTCGCAGCAAACATATAGGTGTTCATTACATGAAGTAACGGAGACAAAAGACAAAAAAGAAAAGGGGGAAAAAAAAAAGGAGAAGCAGCAGCCCCCCAGTAGCTCATTGCATGTATGACGCACATCAGAAAAGGGCATTGTCAAACGCATTTTACTGCTGGTGTTATTCGCGTCTGTTATCTTTCTTTCCTTTCTTTTTTAATAGCTAAAACAGAAGATCATTGGGGCACATGGGAAACGTTGAAGACATTACTTCTTGCCGGCGGGGCGGAAGGGCACCTTAGTCGTGTAGCGAGTCTTGCGGGTGTCCACAGGGCGAGCACGCACGGTGCGGCTATGGATGGCGCAGGCGATGCAGTAGCGGGTCTTCATGTAGAGCTTGGGCATCGCGAACCCAGCACCGTACACAGGGGAGGCCTCCGCCACATCGCGGGCCGAAGCGGCGTCCAGCATGCGGCGCACCACAAAGCGGCCGACGGCCTTATCCTTCGGGGTGAGGCGCCCGCAGTTGAAGCAGTGGACGGGCTTGACGCGGCCACGGCTGTGCGGCGGCTTGGCGCGACCGTGATTGCGACGCTTGGTGGTCATGTGTTCCTACAGTTAAGGGAAAGGCAATCGAAAGGGAAAGAAGCACAAAAGAAATACTCCAAACAGCAGGGGAAGGGCCTACCTCACACGACACGGAGCGGTATCACTCAACATTTTTTTCACATCAACCGCACCTACTGAAACAAAAAAAAAGAGAGAACTATGCTCAGGAATGATGTTCAGGAAGCTCACCAGTAGAACATCCAGCTGATCTCCCCTCTACGAAACGAAGGTCACAGGGTCAACCACTCCTCGTCTCTGTTGCGTCTAATCATCTCAGCAAAGTCAGCATCCTGCTCATCCAACTGCTTGTCGTACAATCGCACCCAAGGGAATGTCGAGGACCACTGATCCAGTTCCATATCGAAAAGTCCTTCCAAGAGCCTCACGATGGAGTCCTTGTCCAGATAATGTGGAGGTAGGAGGACGTTCTTGATTCGAACATCCGAGAAAGGAATTCCAAGAACAAAACTTCCTCGTCGGCCAATGCCCTCCATCTGCTTTCTGTGTGGAAGCTGGCGATTTCTGAGCCAGTAATTGTCAGAAGCAATTGTAATGAGATAGAAATGAGCTCCGTGAATGTAAAGAAAGTCCGGTAAGCCGTACCCTGTATCTTCTGAGGCTAGAAGGGTGTGACTATCAACAAAATCAAATAGAACCACTTTTTTTCTAGCACTGTTGGCGAGTAGTCTGCCCTTCGCCGCACCAGCTAGATCATGTCTCTTTCTTGCCGCTTCTAATAGGAACTTCCTTAGAGATTCCCTATAACCTTGCGATGGATTGAAACCGAGAAAGTCGTAGACTAAGCTTATTTGAGGATTCTGTGTCACAATGCTGGAGAGGAGCTCTGTAAAAGGATTATTTGTTTGAACGCTTCGAGATCTGGACGGTTCTTCAATAATTAAATTAGAAAACGCGTCCTGAAAGGTGTTAAACATTCCTAGTCCGTAAATTGCTGCGAGGCGTTCTAAGATTCTGTAGTCTCTAGCCCCGTATATCTCGAGACGAGTGAAAGCATCTCGAATGCATTTTGCTTTGTTGACTTCATTATTCCATCGCAATTTAGAAATAGCATCCAATAGCCACGCCCGATCTTTAGACCGTACCTCTTCTTTCGATATGCCACCGATAGAGCTAACCAACTCCAAATCATGTCTCACGTCATGCATCGTTTTACCCCATTCTAGAAAAAAAGATTTCAGCAAATTAAGTTGGATAAGCATCTTTTCCTTTTCTTTGGTGCTAAGTAGCGGAGGCACGCGGAACTCCCATTTATTAAGCTTCCATCTTGAAATACGGTCTTCTGTTGCTTCCAATAATGAAAGAATAGATTTTGTACCGCAAGATTCATCCCCATAGCGTAAAAGAAGATCCTTATGTCCAAGAGAGGTAACCCCATAGGATGCGTGCCACCTCCTGGGTGCATTCAAGCTCACGAAAACATTCTGCAAACGGCGCATTTACCTACGCATTACTTGGTATTATCCAAGAGGTCACTTAAGAGAAGTAAAGGAGAGAAACAGCTGCAATTGTTCAAAATATAGAGGGAAGAGCAATGGCATCACCATGTGAAAAGCACCATAGAGAACAAAAAAAGTTCTGAACGACTATTTTGCGATGAACAAACTATGTTAACTACTCTAATCTTCCAACCATCCTTTTCCTACAAAATACTAGTACTAGCTGCTAAGTACAACAATCTGCGCGCGGCTGCGGCTAAACACTAAAAGGACTCCTTCGAGTGAATATGACGAAGCCACTCCGCGTCTAATGAACTACCTCCCCATTCGATAAAATGGTTATCCATCGGGTTATGCATTGTTTGGTCTAGGAATGGTTTCTCTCCGTATTCTCCAAAGGCGTTGGCCGCAATCCACTTCGGAACACCGAACGGGAAGATAAAGTAACACGGAAAGAACCACATCAGCAGCCGACGGAGCATTTCCCACGTAGTCTCGTATCGTCGAGTATCTCGATCAAACCAAAGTTCTTGGCGCCCATATCCCCAGAACATCCAGAAATTCAGCTGATACTGGGCAAAAACAGAAGTGTTAGGTGCCTCCCTAGGATAATTGAAAGGATATTTAGCCTCATTGTGCATTTCAAACTCTTGGTAGCGGTACAGCTGCCTAGTGCATCGCCTTAACATGATGCCTTTATATCAATTGATAGGTTGCTCCAATAGGCAAAGGTAGGTAGAAAACACAGAGAACAAAAAAAAAGTATGGGAATACTTCTATTTGTTCACCTTTATTTTTAAGTGTGTAAATCACTCCAGCAACCCTGTCACTACAAATAAACGAAGAATATCATAGGTCAGAGCATCAAAAGTCATTATCATAAAGAGCAAAGAATTGTAAAAGAGAAAAGAAGGAAGAGAAGGGATCCTTTAGCTACATAAAGGAGTGGCAAAGTCACATCACAGAAATCGTAGCATTAGAGCTCCCCAGAAGTCAATAATCAGATCTGCTGTTTCCAACAATTAAAGAAATATGTCTCGTTTAAGAGTAATATGTGCCTACTCTTCGTCCGTTTCGCTAAGAATACCTTCTCCGAGTTTCCACCAAGCTAATGTGTAGTACATATTCAGATCATGGTGTTTTTGATCTTCGTTTAGATCACTCCAGTTATCTCCTAAAGCGGGCCAATGGTACATGGAGCGATACGTAGAAAAATACCATGGGATATTTTTATCCAACTTTTTCACAAATCCAGGCTCCTTCATCCCATGAGGGAAATCTCCTCGAGTAGCTAATTCTAAATTACCATACTTCATACGCATAAGAACGCTTTTCCGAATCATCATGCCGATATACAATGGGCTACTTCTACTTCATTAAATAATAACTATTTTTACACGAGACAAAGATAAGCAATTATATATATAAAGTAAAGAGAAGAGAAAAGGGAGAACAAATATAACCTTACTCACGCGCGCAATGAAATATGCATGTAAAATATTAATAAAATGAAATTCGAGAACGAAACATTCTCTTAATGATCATGTTAAATCACAGTTCTAATTAACACAGATTTTTTGTAACAAAATTACAATAATATAAATTACAACATATTTCATTCCCATATTTCCAATTTTTTAAAAATAATGTATTACTTCGGAAATAAAATGAATAGTCACTTTATAAAAACACTTTATTAAGCCATTTAGAGTGGTTTGAGGAGTATAAAAAGCAAAGAAAAAGAGAGAACTAAATTTAGGAACAACAATATGTATATATATATATATATATATATCTTAATTTACATATCAAAAATATGTCATTTATTGATTTTGTCGACATCGAGAGATAGATTTGTTAGAGATAGTTTTGTTGGTAGAAAATATATTTTCGTTTTGTTCGTTACGATCATTATTTGAAAAAAAGAAATGGTAAAAGAAGATTTTGCACGCAGATTATTAGTCGTTGACAGAATAATTTAAGAAAACAAATCTGAAAAATTAAAAGACATTTAACGTCACTCATAAATCTATCTATTAATAATAATATATAAAGAAAAAAAACGTATGTCGTACACCTACAATTATTAATTTTATTTTATTATTTGTGATAAATAACCGAAACGAAAGTTAAAACAGAAAAATATTTTGTTTTTCGTTCTCACGTTATAAATAATGCTATCAACTATTTAATTTGAGTTACCTGCCACCAAAAAACCTATCATTGATTCAAATGACACAAATAATAATTTAAAAATAAACACTTGGAAATGGATGTCATCCACCCAACAAAAAAAAGAAAAAAAAAGATAATACGAAAAATGTTATCATAAATATACATAGAATATATGTACTATTTAGAAAACTATTTAGAAATAAAAAAAAATATGCGCTGTTTTTCATCTGACACACTCAGAAGAAGGAATTATATGTGCAAAAAAAAAAAGTGGAATAAATCTTAAAGTTCTCAACTTCCAACTCCGTATGTACAGACACTGTAACATTGCACAAAGAAGAAACTCCCGAGTAAGAAACAAATATATCAGATATTTATACCTATGGATGGATAGATCTAAATATATTTATTTTTAATTATTTTTTTTTAAGGGACCTGAAATTAGTTCGTTAGTTATTTTGATAAGTTCATTAATAAATTAATTAATTATTTATTTATTTATTTATTAAAAAAAAAAAACTTAAAAGGAGGGTATGGAGGTTGAATTTCGTAATTCGAACATGTTTTGTCCCGCCTCGTATTCTGCATTTTTTATATTTTTTCTTTGTGTTTTTTATTATTACTTATTTATATTAATTAATCTCAACATCCTTGTCTCGGAGAGAAGGCAGAAACAGTCAGAAAACATTTCGTATTATTCTGTGTCTCAATGTTGCACTAAAAAAAGGTATTATTATTATTATTATTATTATTAGAATTAATATTATTAATATTATTACTATTATTATTATGTCTTCATTTAGTACTCTAATAAAAAAAATATTCTAACGACAATATTCCACCAGGATTTTGTTTGTCTCATCTCAGACTCATCAAAATACAACACCGTGAAGAAAGTTATGCTAGAATACTAGAAAAAAAAAAGTAATATACATTGAAGCAGTAGGAAATCCTGAGGTATAAATAAAATTATGATGATTATTAGTAGCAGCGTTTAATTATCATTAGAATCCTGATAGTAATAATAACAAACAACTTCAGTAACAAGTTTCACTTTTTCGAAATAACTTTCGGCTTACATTGAAAAACAAACTGAAAAAAAAAAAAACATCACCCCTAACAACGCAAATAAGATATTAAACCTTCGGCATTCATCTTTTTAAAAAAAGGCTATTCATCTTATAATAATAATAATAATAATAATAATAATAATAATAATAATAATAATACAGAACTCAACCTTAACATACAAAGGAAAGTCATTACCATTAAAATTTCTTATTTCCTTCTTCATTCCCCGAGGCACGTGAGGATCTCCCCGCCCTCGAGGAGGAATACGAGGAGGTTGGCGCCGAGACCGCCGAAGGCGAGGGTGAGGAGGATGCGGAAGAGCACTAGGAGCGCACATAGTCCCCGCTCGCCCGTGGTAATTGGTTACTGCTGGCGCCCTCGTTTCCATCAGCTGGTGGCACACCCAGCCGCTCTTGAACGCCTGCCCCCTTCCAGCAAGCACAATTTTTTCAGAGTGCCTCCCCCATTCATACACCTGAAACACCGTAGGGACTTCCCCGCCGCCCTCCCCATTCCCACCCCCACGGAAAAAATCGCGCCACCAATCTTCCTTACCCTACGCCGCCACTCGAGGAAAGCGCAATTTAACAACACCCCTGCCACCGAGCCACTGTCCTGATTTTTTTGAGGAGCTTTAAGCGAAGGGAATGAGGAAGCGGTATGGGAGTTTTTTTTTTTGGCGGGAGAGATCGCAGACCGAGGTGGCGACCGTGCAAGTACGCGTGTGTGTGTATGGTACCTCAGGGTGCTTACTTCGTGACCATGGCCTTCTGATTCATCCAATGGCAAGGGCCCTCTGCGCCAGTGATGGTCTTATATGTGGGGCATATGGCGCAGAGTAAAGGAAGATAAAAACGAAAGATAGACACGTCAGCCTGGCTGGAGATATAATCCAAACAGCTGGGTGTGGTATATAGTTAATGAGGCCGCAGTCAAAGGGAGGACTCCTTCCAGTTTTTTTTTTTTTTTTTTGTTTTGTGTGTTTTTTTGTGCGGGAGAGATCGCAGACCGAGGTGGCGACCGTGCAAGTAAGCAACGCGTGTAGGAATGGTACCTCAGGGTACTTACTTCGTGACCATGGCCTTCTGTTCGATTCATCCTATGGGGGCCCTCTGCGCCAGTGATGGTCGTATATGCGGGGTATATGGCGCAGAGTAAAGGAAGACGAAAGATAGACACGTCAGCCTGGCTGGAGATATAATCAAACAGCTGGGTGTGGTATATAGTTAATGAGGCCGCAGTCAGAGGGAGGACTCCTTCCAGTAGGCATGAACGGCCCCGATTAGTTGCGCCTGTGCCTTCGTTACTTCCGAGTTCGTTGCTTCGCTCCTTGGTTTCTTCGCGGCACTTTCTTCATTTCGTTTTCTGGGTTTTGTTTCAGCTTTGTTACCGGTGGGATTTCCTGCGTTTAATTTGTTTTCATGTAGTATCGGATTCTGGAAGGGTAGAAGAGCTTCGCGATCAGCAAAAGTGAGAGCTGTGGAAACTACGAGTTGGGTCGGGGTGCCTTGGAGCCGGGGGACGGGTGATGCCGTTGCTATTCATGTGTGTCCTTGTTTCCTTGCGGCACGAGGTTTTGTAACGTTTTCGTATGGTGTTTCTTTTCTTTCGGTTCTTTCTCTTCCTCCAGGGCGTTCTTTCACAACAAGATGGCCTTATGTTATATAGATTTGGAAAAGTTATTGATATGTGGGAGAGATGTATAAAAGTTGTGTATAGGTGTGTTGCGGTTGTGGCTGGTACTGCCTCATGGGCTCCTCAAGTGTTAGATGTACTGAAACGTCGTGGTCGCGTTCGACGGCAAGAACGCTTACAACGCGGTAAGCCGTCGTAAGATACTCGAGGCGACGTTCGCCGACGAACACCTCCGGAGGATCGGGGCATCTCGAGCCTCGCCCTCAACAGGCGTCCTCCATGTCTACGATGGGGACACCGCAGCGGTCAAGCTGGAGTCCACGGCAGGGGTCCGCCAGGGGATGGTACTCGGGCCAGTGCGCACAAGAGGCGCACGAGGTTGCCCCATCGTGGACCGCCACCCCAGGTGAAGCTCGCCGCGTATCTCGACGACATCACCCTGGTGGGTCGCGATGCGGACGTTCAGGACGCCCTCGATGCTCTGCATACAGCGTGGTTTTCGGCTATGAGGTGAACGCGCAAAGAGCGTCGCGATCCAGCGGCGAGGCCCAACAATCTTCGTCGGAGGCGAAGCGATTCCGTGGTAAGGGGTCGCAAAGATATTGGGAGCAGCGTTCGGTGTCGACGACGCGGAGGTGGACATCACGCCGTGGTTGACAGAGGGTCAAGAAACAGGACCCGTTCTTCGACTTCCTGGCGGGACAGGGCGTCTGCACAGTCGAAGCTCATCCTGCTGCGTGCCTCGGGGCCCTCGCATGCAGCACGTCATCACGCACGACCCCAGCACCTCATCCCCGCCGCTGCTTTGCGACGACAAGGTCGAAGGAGACATCTTGCGCGTGCTCAGGTCCCGTCCTCCCCAGACAGCAAAAGCGCTGAATTGCCCTGCGCGGTGGCGCAGGGCGCGGCGGCAGCCGGATCGCCTGCTACGCACGTGCGGCGTGAGCCAGAAGGGCGACCAGCACAACACCACGATGAAAGCGGACAAGGACAAGGTTTGCCTCGTACCTCATCACGGGCCTTGCGAACATGGTGCGAGTCCAAGAACCCTGGTGCGAACCGAGGTTGGCTGGCCGACCCTAAGGTCGAAATATCAGACGATGCGTTCAGGTTCTATCTGAAACACCGCCTGCAGATCGAGGCCTTCCCTGGCAACAAGTTGGTCTGCGGTGCGCCAGCGACAAATGCCCGTCCACGTGCAGCCAGCCATCATCGAAAGACTTACCGCCACGACGAGCTAGCGAAGGTTGCGCACTGAAACCTGGGGTGCGGGCTTCGAGGTCCAACAGAACCAGCAGCGCATCGAACGCGACGAGGATCGACGTCCTCATCACCACGCACGGCCGAGTATTCAGGACGGACGTTGTCAGTTACCCCGGGCCACGCGCCAGCGGACAAGACAAGGGCCATGAACGCCGCAGCACCGACGAAGATGAAAGGTACAGCGCCACCATGGAGCGCCAAGGGTCCTGTTCACACCCGCATTCTCGAGGCAACAGGCCGCATTCGATGAGTCACGGAGATGAAGCCGTACGTGCGCGGAGCCAGACCGACCAACGGGACTGTTAACAGCGCTGGGCGATCTTTGTGACAAAGTCGCTAAACACGCACGGACCAACGCACCGGCTCGTCAGGAAGAGTGGTGGACGGAAACCGTAGGTTTCCACGCAGGAGAAAGAGTTCCATAACGCGGACACAGCCACCGACCAAAGCACTCGGCATCAACACGAGGGGTCGTGAGGGCGGTGCCAATACAACCACCGCGTATTACTTACAACGTGCGTCTTATCCGTCAATAACTTTTCCAAATCGTATATATAAGGCCATCTTGTTGTGAAGAACGCCCTGGAGGAAGAGAACCGAAAGAAAAAACACCATACGAAAACGTTCCTCGTGCCACAAAAGTTGCATGTTAACGACATCACCGTCCGACAGGCATCCCGACCAAACAAATAGTTTTCACAACTTTCTACCTCAGATCCGACCATGAAAAGAAATCAAACGCAGGAAATCCCACCGGTAACAAAGCGAAATAAATAAAGTGCATGAAGAAAGTTATACGAAAAAAGGAAGTAACGAAGGCACAGGCGCAACTAATCGGGGCCGTTCCTACGCGTCCCCTTTGACTGCGGCCTCATTATAACCAGCTGTTATTCCAGCCAGGCTGACGTGTCTATCTTTCGGTTCTCTTCCTTTACTCTGCGCCATGAACCTTGTTGCCTACTATAGTTTCATTTGAACTGAATAACAAACATATTGATACACGACAAGGGAAAAAAGGATGAAGGAAATCAGGGAGGGGAAGGAGCGAAAGGGGAGTAGCACAACTTAATTTCCAGGACGTAGGGTTATCCCATACTAATGGCACGAGTCAATAGTATACGACTCGACAAAGGGAGGTTAGGAGTTAGTATATTACTAACGATCTGGCAAAGAACAAAAACATAAATTTTTGAATAACAAAACCAAAAACTAAACCTCGCCACCTGAACCACCCACTTTAGCCAGTATGTTTGTTCTATTCGTCTGTTCTATTGTATATAGTATCATATGTTTCTTTTTTTCCTCCCCTTTCGCAAGTGTTTATGTAAGATCGAATGCTTCCAAGCTGACCATGAAAATGTGGTTCTATCTATCCTAATTAAAATTGCGCTAGCATAGTAGTTTTACCCGGAATCACTGAGAACGACGTAATCCTTTATGTCTCGACGAGTGTGTATGGGAACTCCTCGGGAAGGGTTATCTGCTAAGTTGTCCGCTGATTTAATATAGGTGCATTGGTGTTCCGCCATCCAAGCTCGCACTGCTCTCATGAATGTATTTAGAAACAAGCTATTGCCGTATTGATGGCGAAGGGCACCCTTCACCGTTGTGTTATCTACATAAATTAAGATATGTGTATTGGAACCAATAATAAGGGTTGTATGTTGTAAGGCTAATAACACTGCCAGTGCTTCTAAAGCATATATAGGATATACCGTCGTAAAATTCCATCGATCACCGAAACTCCAAAGATACTTGGTGTTGTTGTTGATAATGACCCCTCCCCAGCCCCACAGACTAGCGTCCGTAAACAAGGTCCATGAAATGGGGGTATTGGCGTCAATAGGACTGGGGACAGGTCGAGGCGTGTTATTCGTCACCGTTTCTGTCCATTTTTTCAACTCTAAGTAAGCCGCGAAACTTACATTTGCTGGAAAATCAATGATAAATGCGTGTCGAGCTAACTGAGACAGCCGCCGTCGGACTATTTTAATGGCAATATAAAACTGTGCGATGTCGATTCCTAATACACTGGAAGCAAAACGCAGCTGAGCAAACAATCTTTCAAGTTGCCTAAAAGTAATACCGTAATGTAATTTTTCTAACTTTTTGATAGTTTTCTCTCTCAGAGAGACTGTGTGCGACGTGTGATCAAAATGCACCCCTACAAAATCATAAGCCTCTCCATACATGGTGTCTTCCGCATTCGTCGTTGCATGGGCTTTCATAACGTTGTCTTGAAACAATTGGGAGGCTAAAATACATCCTTGTGAGATCCAGTATATCTGACATTGTCTATCCAGACGTGTACAGATACAGATTTTGCAATGAGTGGAGGAGGAACATAGCGTTCGTCCCCCGCTAAGGCTGCTGTAATAGTCTGCATAATTTCGGGAGAAACAATGTGTCCCATAGGAAGGCGTGTCAACCTCCAACGTAGTCCATTATTATCAACGATATAAAACAAATGGCGTATAGATGCCGGAAGTTGTACTTGGAAAAAACTCGTAGTTAGATCGGACGTAAATCCACACTCTAAATTAACCACATACAAGTATTCAGATATATGCTTTAAAGGAACATCGGGGATATAACCCGAAGCTTTGACAGACTCGTTCGCTTCCCGCGGCCACGCAATAAAACGACGTCTTCTGTAGTCTCCTTTATCTTCAACGACTGTGAATGGTCTCATCGGAGGGCTTTCCGCTATGTCCCCTTCGTTCCACTGTTCTATGATGGAGCATTTCAGTAGAAGGGTAAAATCATCCTGGCTCAAGTATTGTTCCGTAGTAAGGCGAGCTACCGAACCCACGAATGGAGGGGCCCCTAACAGGTCGATCAGATACGTCATACGCGTCTGTCGGGCAGGAAGCAACATGCGCATGATAAACTTCAAATCCAAAGGTGTGACTGGCTTGGCATTCAGTGGTAAGAGTAACTCCTCAGGAGATTTTGCAACCTTGGCATGCACGGCATGATGGCGCGATCTAGGGTCCCACGGGTAATGCCCGTAAATATCCGGATCATATACAAAGTTGTCTTCAAATAGTAGCTCTAGAGGAGTGCTGTAACCTTGCTGGATCAAGGAATTCTCCCCATAGGACCGGATTGCTGGAATATCGAATCGTTTGTTCCGGGAGCGGATAATCCTTGCTGTGGTGCTTGCTCATCAGGGGTATCGTGTACGGATCAATTTTTCCTGTGCCACTATAGCGATAACTTTGTCGACTGCCGCTCGTTTTATCGAATGTGCTGACAATTCCGGTCGTATGCTCTTCAATATGTGGCTCACACGGGTCGTAGAATAGTCCTTGAAGATCATCTTTTGAGCCGGGGAGTTCCGTACTAATGTGTGGATCCAATCCATGTTCGATTTGTCTTTTACAACGCAATACCGAATACGGTTTGAAAGGTCTCTTGGAAAGCGTCTTGCCCTCGGTGAAATGGATCACAATTGTATGAGTTGTCATACGTATGAAATTCTCTGGACGTAAGAGACGGATATCGCTCCATCGACTGGCCGTTTTCCAAGCCAGAAAAAGCCCCGCTTTGAGGTGGATATCCTGAGACGTCCGTATGAGGCGAAACAATTCTTCCTTTTCTATCGGGGGAGCCTGGTGGAGTGGGCGTTGATCTGCTTGACCCCTGGCGTGGCTCAGAAGATGCTGGCAAGGCACATCTAACAATTTGCACAGGGAGATACTTTGTCCTAGGTAGGTCTTCCGAGTGGTGCTGGCGAGATCGGTCCGTGCAAGGATATAATGCATGAGCAGGTATTCCAGGGTTAAGAAACTCTTGTTGTCCAACGGGGAGGGGTATGTCAAAGCTTCCTGCAGTAGTCGAAAGCGTGTCCGCCAAACCTGCGGAGATCCCCTCGTAGTGTAGAGACTGCGTTGGATCGGTGTGAGGCCTTCTGCATGTTGGTGTATCGAAGGAATCTGCTCCAAGAGCCCTTGAGCCTCTAACACCATCGGGTCGTTCTTCCATTGAAGTCTGGTTCATTGCAGTAAACCTGGTTTCTGCGGATGTAGTGGGGGTTGTGGTGGGGGTGGGGGTGGTCGGGGAAAAGACGAAGGGACCGCGGGGAAACGTGTCTGATTCATCAATTGGTACTTCCACGGACAATTGTATGCCGAATGCCCCATGCTCTGGCAGATGAAGCAGTTCCGTCGGGTTGCGGATTGCATTTGTTGGCGGCGTGGGTGATATGGTACTTTTGCCGCAGGTGCAAATGCCTTTCTCGCTCCTTGTGAACGGGCAAATTCGGCCGCTCTCTTCTTTTTTTCTTCCTCCGATTTCTTACTTTCTTCTGCCTGTATTTCCGCGACACGTTCAAAGAACGGGTTCTCTTCTTTTTTTAGGCGCTTATATACTTCTGTTGGATTAATATTGTTCGCGATGCAGTAGGCTTGTTGGAGGATATCTAACATCTTGTTGGCCATATCCTCTCGCATCACCTCAGGTCTGAGTGTTCTAGGAATTCGCCGACAGATTCGCATCCAAAGAATGATTGCGTCCCTAGCTGTGAGTAAGTTCACTGGGGAATACGGGGTGATCTTAAATCTTTGATTCAAGGCGTCCTGGAGGTGATACTCAAATTCAGTCGAGTCTACGTGCGCAAACCATGTTCGAGGGTTCGTGGCTTCCAGTAATTGTGTGATGTCAAGAGGGCCCGTATAAGAAAACTCCGGAGTCTCACTTTCTACGCTGTCTGAAATTTCGTTATCCAATTCATTACCAGAGTGAGTTTCTTCCCCGGAAGACACAATCTTGAAATCGGTGAACTCATATTCTGGGGTGCTGCCAAACGTCCGGGTAATGGTTTGTGTCGATTGTCTGCCACTCTTACGTTGGACATTCACAGAGCTGACCTGTATAGAGTTGCGAGTGGCTGACTGATGGAGGTTCACCGCGGTGACCATCCCAGTGATCGTCGTCCATCTGGGTGTTGTATAATCTTTACGGCGTTGCTTATAGGAAACGAAGTTACCAATAGAGACCGTTAAGATGATGTCTTTTAAGTCTTCATCTGAGTATGGAGTGTAAGCCGTCATGTTTCCAAAGAATAGTGGGAGGTTGATAACTAACGATATTACAGACAATAAGTTGTGAAAATTAGGCGCTGTGAGAGAGTATTAGTAGATCAGGAACATCTAACATATAGAAAAAATTATCTTGCCTAGCTGTTAGACGATGTTGCCTATAAACCATTACCAAGAATATGAGTGTCTCGTATTGAAGTACTAGGAAAGGAAACCGTCATTGGATCCCGTCGGAGATCATTCTGAGAGAGCTCGAAAGACTGTTTTAACTGCTGTGCCTAGTGAGAATTGTAAGACTATAGTTATGTCCGCAATATGCAATTTGTAATTAATTAACCGTTGATCAAAATCAAATTTAAAATTTAATTGCTAACTGTGTTGAAAAGACGCCTAATATCTCACGTATCTGTAAAGAACTCGAGAGAGACTCGAGGACATCAACGAGTTGTTTGTGTAAACTTACCTTGAAGGTGAATAGTTCAATTGTTGAGGGAGACTTCTCTGATGATCTGTAGAATAAAATCAAGCGCTGCCCGAGAGGCGCTAATAACTATACTATTAGTAGGACTATCAGTTATTGTGTTAAGCAGTGGAATCTATGCCTACCAGTATTTAATCCGGATCTTCAGCCTAGCGCACAGAGTGAAGTCATGTGTCTGCTGGAACTTATGAAAAGTGCTTCAGCGTGAAAAATTTTAATGATGTTAATAATTATTATTCATTGCGTCAACTTAATTTTGCTGAAGACACTTTTTTAAGTGGAGACTCCCAAAAAAATTATTAAGAAAAGTGGTCTCCGATATCCGGATCATCAGACACAACATTACGGTAAACCGTAATGGTCTGGCATTCCAAACTGGTAGGACTTTTTATTAAATACCCCGTTCCGGATCTTCGGAAGCACTTTATTGATCAACTCGCTTCCGGCACCCCAATAATTACTTAACTGCCTGTTGGCAGAAAAGTGGCGGAGATAAATCTCCGTCATCCGGAACATATCATATAAATGTGCTCAAATTATACTCGTTGATGTCTTGAAGCACTTTAATACTTAATTAAAAAGTCCCCTCTATAAAATTATTGATGATTCCACTGCTAGTCCTTATTTTACGGAAGCCGTTAAGGGGGGATTTAACCTCTAACAAAAAGTAAAAAACGGCTATGAGAAAGTAAATTAAATCAATAAATATATCGATATTTTGATATTAGTTAATTACAACGGAATATTGGAAGACAACAAGTCGGTGCTATGCACCTACAAGACTATATTATGAAAAGAAAAAGATTCTTGTAAAGCACTATCAAGAATATTCCAGAAGAACAAAAGCATAATAGAAATGAAAATAACGAAGAAATAAAAATAAAATGATAAGCAACTATGATTAAAAGACAACAACAAAAAATAAAATGACAATAGAAATAAAGTAATTATCACACACAAAGACTAAACGCTAAATTGTTTCCCGTAAATAAGAATTTTTGTTTGATTGTTTAAGAGACAGAGATAAGATAACACTAAGTTGACAGAAGTAAACACACAAAGAAATACCTTGGAATATAAGATCATCTTAGGAATGATCAATGTGAAGTCTGAGAAGCAAATTTCATATCCTGGAAAATAACACCATACCTAATCAGATGTGCTGAAGGAGAAAGGTTGCAAAAACTGTTAATGAGTAGGAACCTGCTGTCGTCAATCCTAATACCAATAACGTTACCTAATAGGACAGATCGAAATACAAGGATCGTAATAACTATGCTATCCACGTAGTAACCGAAAGTATTTGAACTATTAGAAATAATATTTTTTTATATTGTCGTAGGAAAACTAAGTTATAATAAAATAAAAAGTGGATAGATGAGATTTAATCAGAACATATTATAGTAAACAATCTCTCTCTCTCTCTCCTTTCTCTCTCTCTCTATATATAAATATATAAATATAAATATATGTTGTATATGTATGCAAATCTATGTATTAAATAAGATAAAAAAGAAAAATCCTATAGTACAACAAGAAATTTTAGAATTAATAATAGTGAATATTGTATATTAAACAATGAGATACCTAAAGTAGACAAAATGCTCCTAGTCCTATAGATGCTTAAGAGTTGGTATGTGGGATTTGCAAACACTTGTATTGCGGTGCGAAATTTAAAAGCGTTTTGCAAAAGAAGAATTGTATATAATAAGAAATAATGATTGATGTAACAAAAAAATTAGAATCATCTTTTATATTTACGTAAGGAACCAAATTTTGTTTAATATGCAGAGTAAAGAGATGGGGATTAATCATGCAGCATTAGACTTCTATATAGATTAATCATGAGAAAAGCAAAACCTATAACAATAGAATATAACAATGTATAAATACTCTATAAATAATCTTGTTTATACAATAATGTGACGCCTAAAGTGCACTAACACCTTAACGAAAGTGAAGCGGAGTATACCCCAGCAAATACAATTAATCTATATTGTCCAAATACCTAAAATTAATATAATATTAATATTAATTATAATATACTAATAATTATATACTAATAATATATATACAAACAAATACAAATAAATACAAATAAAAACAAATAATCAATACAAATAATCAATACAAATAATAAATACTAATAATTATAATATACTAATTAGAATATTAATATGTGATGGCTTCTAAAATAACTAATGAAAGAAAGAGAAATAATCTTCCTACGCTACCTACAATTGCTACAGTTCTGCACTACTATGATATACTTTTTTTATTTCAATGGGAAATAAACATTTTTGGATAGCCTCTGTCGTTTGGATAAAATTGAAAACATTTTAGTGGGGATAAAAACAACGACAGAAGCTATTATTCAAAGAGCGACAAAACAGGATAAGAAAGAGGGAACAAAAGGAATTAGCCAATTATATAGATATAGAAAGCATGCATGCGAATTCTAATACGAGGAACAATCTTTTACCCCATATGATAATTTGATTCTGAAATAAAATAACTATTTAAATTTTTATGTTCCGTTTTCTATTGCATAAGTTTTTACCTTTGAACCTATTACATTATCCTGTATTGTCTCTACATAATTAGTTCTCGTTAAATTTCAATCCAGATGAGAGTGTATAAATTTTGCTCTTCCTTTGTATTTCTCGTATATGATCCTCAAAATAATAATATAATAATACCATAGATAATATAATATATATATATATATATATATTATATATATATATATATATATATATATATAAATATAATATAATATAATATAATATATATATATAACGACATATTTTATATATATAACGTATAATAAAATAATAATACCATAGATAATATAATATAATATAATATAATATAATATATATATAATAAAATAATAATACCATAGATAATATAATATAATATAATATAATATAATATATATAATATAATATAATATAATATATATATATATATTATATTATATTATCTATGGTATTATTATTTTATTATACGTTATATATATATATAACGTATAATAAAATATAATATAAATAAATTTCTCTTGTGTAACAGAGTGATCACATGATACACATAGAATAATAATTCAAATCCAAAATATATATTTGTCGTACCGGAAAATATATATTTTAGGGAACAATAATTCTTTTCAACTTCAACATTCTTCGGCGCAGGTTCAACTCGTACACTTTTCAAACCCCACATATAAGACCATCACTGGGGCAGAGGGCCCTTGCCATAGGATGAATCGCAAACAGAAGGCCATGGTCACGAAGTAAGTACCCTGAGGTACCATTCCTACTACACACGCGTTGCTTACTTGCACGGTCGCCACCTCGGTCTGCGATCTCTCCCGCACAAAGACAGGGACAAAAAAAAAAAAAAAAAGCTGGCCTCATGGACTCCTCAAGTGTTAGGGTGCTTTGGGAATGGGTGGCTGTGTCCGCGTTAGTGGAACTCCTCCTGCGTGGAAGCCGGTTTCCGCCCACCACTCTCTGACGAGCCGGTAGTTGGTCTCGTGCAATGTTTGGGCGATCTTTGCCATAAGATCGTCCAGCGCTGTGCCACAGTCCCGTTGGTCGGGTCTGGCCTGCGCGATTGCACGGAGCCATCTCCGTGACTCATCGTGAATGCGGCCTGCTGCCTCGAGAATAAGGGGTGTGAACAGGACCCCTTGGCGCTCCATGGTGGCGCCGTACTTCCTCATCTTCTCGTCGAAGGCGGCGTTCATGGCCCCTTGCGAACCGCTGGCGCGTGGCCCCGGGTAAGTGACCCGCACGTCCGTCCCGAATACTCGGCCGTACGTGGTGATGAGGACGTCGATCCTCGTCGCGTTCGATGTGGAGGCTTTTGTTTTTCTCTTTCTTCTTTTCTTTTTCTTTCCTTTCTTGCTTTCCTTCTTTTTCTTTTCCTGTACGCCGTAGCTGCGCAGCTGCGAGCACACCCTGTACCCAACTTTGTTATATACGGTAACCTTGTACTCCTGTCAGCCTCCACCCCGCCTTCCCATCTCACTATACCAGAATGGCGGCGACGGTCAAAATCGAAACGCACGAGGAACTCTTCCGAGCAGAACGCTCTCAGCGCCAGTCATGGGAGGAGCAGATCCTCGACCTTATACGGAGCTGGGTGGGTGGCTTCTCTGCAGCTGCGCCGGCCCACTGGCGATCATCCTGCTGTGAAGAGGATTGTCCCCCTCCGACCGCCAAGTTTGTGGCCCAACGCGACTCCCACACCGAGGAGTACCCCCTTGGCCGGAAGAGCCCAAGATGGCATAGGAAACTCGCGGACACCAAACCACGTACGGGACGGCGATCGGAAGGCGTGGGCGCACACCCTCCCGAACCTTCCTCATCTTCCGAAGAACCAGGGTCTCGGTCGATGCCCACCGCTGAAAAGGACAGCCCGCCCCCGCGACCACCCAGAGACCCCCGCAGCACAACACACGATCCCAGGCCCGGTGGAGAGGAGCGAAGCCTCTTCATGCTTCCTCCCCGCTGGAGGACAAAAGGGGTGCGACGCCACTCTCCATCGGCCGTTCCGACGGACAAGAGGAAGGCGACGACCCGCTGGATCCCTTCCTTGGCGATGGGACACACCAAACACTCCAACAAAACGGCCCAGGGGAGGAGGCGGTGGGCCAAGGCGAGTCAGCCGAACTCAGCAGTGCGCAGCCAACGCTACCCACACCCGGGGTCAGGGTGCGGTTCGAAGAGGCGGACAGACTAGAGGAGGAGGAACGCGATGCACGAAGGATCCTGCAGGACCGGTTCTGCGACATCCTTGATTCGGCGGTAGAGGACCTGGCGGCCCAGCGACCCCCACATCCGACGGACGAGACGCACACTCGTGCGAGCGGCCCTCCGTATCTCATCCCGACGGAAGGGAGCAGGTGCCACAGGAACCTGACGACACCCCAGAGAGATGGCCGATCACCAGGAGGCGTCCGCCGCCTTTGGACCGCGTCCGACAAGACCGACGTACCACCCTCGAAAGGCAGAGACGGAGAAGGGAGGCGCGACGGGCAGCAACGGCCAGCGTAGCCCCTATCCGCCGCTCGCCATCCAGACAGCACAAACGAGATCACTCCTGCGGCCCACGAAACACACCGGAGAATGAGGAAGCCCTGCCGTCACCCCCTCGGCCCTCGGAACACAAACGTCTCAACATCCCGTTGGCGTACTTGCATTGGGATCAAGAGCCTGCCCGTGAACCCACCCAGGGCGTCGAGGAGGAGGAGGTTCACGCATCTCCTCAGCTCTCACCGGAGATCCACGCACCAGACGAAGTGACACGGGTAGCGAATGCCCAAAGCTCCCCCGCGCCCCCCCAGCAACACCACCAGGAGTCCGATGAGGAGCACCAGCATCGCCACCCCGAGCCGCACACAGAGGACGACCCCATCCTGTACCCACAAACACCGTCCGGTCACCGACCAACAACGCGAGAAGCGGAAGCCAAGTGGGCCTGGACAAACGCCACTTTCTACCCGGTCCACCCTGTACCGGTGGCATCCTCTGGCGCACGGCCCATTGCCCCAAATTGGGGTCACACCTTCCCAGGACGCAGTCGCATGGTAGACCTCACCACGCACCTTGCCGCACAGCACCCGGGTTTTGGCCTCGACAAAGAACAACTGGTTGACTTTAACCTCTGTCAGTGCCTTCTGTGCCATGGGGTCCTCAGCGGCACATCCGCGGCCCGTACGTCACACCGTCGCCGATGCCACCTACCGCAAGGCCAACTCACGTGCCTGCAAGGCTTCGCACAAAGGGCCCCGCCTCCACCTCCCCCAACTATGGATTTTCCCCAGCCCCCCTCCGAACAAGACAAGGCGACGTCCTCATCACCACGTACGGCCGAGTATTCGGGACGGACGTGCGGGTCACTTACCCGGGGCCACGCGCCAGCGGTTCGGGCAAGGGGGCCATGAACGCCGCCTTCGACGAGAAGATGAGGAAGTACGGCGCCACCATGGAGCGCCAAGGGGTCCTGTTCACACCCCTTATTCTCGAGGCAACAGGCCGCATTCACGATGAGTCACGGAGATGGCTCCGTGCAATCGCGCAGGCCAGACCCGACCAACGGGACTGTGGCACAGCGCTGGGCGATCTCATGACAAAGATCGCCCAAACATTGCACGAGACCAACTACCGGCTCGTCAGAGGAGTGGTGGACGGAAACCGTAGTTTCCACGCAGGAGAGGAGTTCCACTAACGCGGACACAGCCACCCATTCCCAAAGTACTCGAACATCTAACACTTGAGGAGTCCATGAGGCAGAGCCACCCACAACCGCAACACACCTATACACAACTTTTATACATCTCTCCCACATATCAATAACTTTTCCAAATCTATATAACATAAGGCCATCTTGTTGTGAAAGAACGCCCTGGAGGAAGAGAAAGAACCGAAAGAAAAGAAACACCATACGAAAACGTTACCAAACCTCGTGCCACAAGGAAACAAGGACACACATGAATAGCAACGACATCACCCGTCCCCCGACTCCAAGGCATCCCGACCAAACTCGTAGTTTTCACAGCTCTCACTTTCTAACTTTCCAGAATCCGACACCACATGAAAAGAAATCAAACGCAGGAAATCCAACCGGTAACAAAGCTGAAACAAAACCCAGAAAACGCAATGAAGAAAGTGCCACGAAGAAACCAAGGAGCGAAGCAACGAACTCTCGGAAGTAACGAAGGCACAGGCGCAACTAATCGGGGCCGTTCATGCCTACTGGAAGGCGTCCTCCCTTTGACTGCGGCCTCATCACCTATATACCCCACCCAGCTGTTTGGATTATATCTCCAGCCAGGCTGACGTGTCTATCTTTCGGTTCTCTTCCTTTACTCTGCGCCATAAACCCCACATATAAGACCATCACTGGCGCAGAGGGCCCTTGCCATAGGATGAATCGCAAACAGAAGGCCATGGTCACGAAGTAAGTACCCTGAGGTACCATTCCTACTACACACGCGTTGCTTACTTGCACGGTCGCCACCTCGGTCTGCGATCTCTCCCGCACAAAGACAGGGACAAAAAAAAAAAAAAAAGCTGGTACTGCCTCATGGACTCCTCAAGTGTTAGATGTTCGGGTGCTTTGGGAATGGGTGGCTGTGTCCGCGTTAGTGGAACTCCTCTCCTGCGTGGAAGCTCCGGTTTCCGCCCACCACTCCTCTGACGAGCCGGTAGTTGGTCTCGTGCAATGTTTGGGCGATCTTTGCCATAAGATCGTCCAGCGCTGTGCCACAGTCCCGTTGGTCGGGTCTGGCCTGCGCGATTGCGCGGAGCCATCCCCGTGACTCATCGTGAATGCGGCCTGTTGCCTCGAGAATAAGGGGTGTGAACAGGACCCCTTGGCGCTCCATGGTGGCGCCGTACTTCCTCATCTTCTCGTCGAAGGCGGCGTTCATGGCCCCCTTGCCCGAACCGCTGGCGCGTGGCCCCGGGTAAGTGACCCGCACGTCCGTCCCGAATACTCGGCCGTACGTGGTGATGAGGACGTCGATCCTCGCCGCGTTCGATGTGGAGGCTTTTGTTTTTCTCTTTCTTCTTTTCTTTTTCTTTCCTTTCTTGCTTTCCTTCTTTTTCTTTTCCTGTACGCCGCGCAGCTGCGAGCACACCCTGTACCCAACTTTGTTATATACGGTAACCTTGTACTCCTGTCAGCCTCCACCCCGCCTTCCCATCTCACTATACCAGAATGGCGGCGACGGTCAAAATCGAAACGCACGAGGAACTCTTCCGAGCAGAACGCTCTCAGCGCCAGTCATGGGAGGAGCAGATCCTCGACCTTATACGGAGCTGGGTGGGTGGCTTCTCTGCAGCTGCGCCGGCCCACTGGCGATCATCCTGCTGTGAAGAGGATTGTCCCCCTCCGACCGCCAAGTTTGTGGCCCAACGCGACTCCCACACCGAGGAGTACCCCCTTGGCCGGAAGAGCCCAAGATGGCATAGGAAACTCGCGGACACCAAACCACGTACGGGACGGCGATCGGAAGGCGTGGGCGCACACCCTCCCGAACCTTCCTCATCTTCCGAAGAACCAGGGTCTCGGTCGATGCCCACCGCTGAAAAGGACAGCCCACCCCCGCGACCACCCAGAGACCCCCGCAGCACAACACACGATCCCAGGCCCGGTGGAGAGGAGCGAAGCCTCTTCATGCTTCCCTCCCCCCCGCTGGAGGACAAAAGGGGTGCGACGCCACTCTCCATCGGCCGTTCCGACGGACAAGAGGAAGGCGACGACCCGCTGGATCCCTTCCTTGGCGATGGGACACACCAAACACTCCAACAAAACGGCCCAGGGAGGCGGTGGGCCAAGGCGAGTCAGCCGAACTCAGCAGTGCGCAGCCAACGCTACCCACACCCGGGGTCAGGGTGCGGTTCGAAGAGGCGGACAGACTAGAGGAGGAGGAACGCGATGCACGAAGGATCCTGCAGGACCGGTTCTGCGACATCCTTGATTCGGCGGTAGAGGACCTGGCGGCCCAGCGACCCCCACATCCGACGGACGAGACGCACACTCGTGCGAGCGGCCCCTCCGTATCTCATCCCGACGGAAGGGAGCAGGTGCCACAGGAACCTGACGACACCCCAGAGACGGCCGATCACCAGGAGGCGTCCGCCGCCTTTGGACCGCGTCCGACAAGACCGACGTACCACCCTCGAAAGGCAGAGACGGAGAAGGGAGGCGCGACGGGCAGCAACGGCCAGCGTAGCCCCTATCCGCCGCTCGCCATCCAGACAGCACAAACGAGATCACTCCTGCGGCCCACGAAACACACCGGAGAATGAGGAAGCCCTGCCGTCACCCCCCTCGGCCCTCGGAACACAAACGTCTCAACATCCCGTTGGCGTACTTGCATTGGGATCAAGAGCCTGCCCGTGAACCCACCCAGGGCGTCGAGGAGGAGGAGGTTCACGCATCTCCTCAGCTCTCACCGGAGATCCACGCACCAGACGAAGTGACACGGGTAGCGAATGCCCAAAGCTCCCCCGCGCCCCCCCCAGCAACACCACCAGGAGTCCGATGAGGAGCACCAGCATCGCCACCCCGAGCCGCACACAGAGGACGACCCCATCCTGTACCCACAAACACCGTCCGGTCACCGACCAACAACGCGAGAAGCGGAAGCCAAGTGGGCCTGGACAAACGCCACTTTCTACCCGGTCCACCCTGTACCGGTGGCATCCCTCTGGCGCACGGCCCATTGCCCCAAATTGGGGTGTGGTCACACCTTCCCAGGACGCAGTCGCATGGTAGACCTCACCACGCACCTTGCCGCACAGCACCCGGGTTTTGGCCTCGACAAAGAACAACTGGTTGACTTTAACCTCTGTCAGTGCCTTCTGTGCCATGGGGTCCTCAGCGGCACATCCGCGGCCCGTACGTCACACCGTCGCCGATGCCACCTACCGCAAGGCCAACTCACGTGCCTGCAAGGCTTCGCACAAAGGGCCCCGCCTCCACCTCCCCCAACTATGGATTTTCCCCAGCCCCCCTCCGAACAAGACAAGGCTTGGTTGAGGGTCCGACCACGCACGCTCCGTATCCTTCACCGCTCTGAATTCAGAACCTGGATTCAGAAGATCAGGACGGCGCTCACAGGTTACGGGGCGATGGATGGGGCGCACAGATACGACGCCCAACTCCGCCTGCTTGACCTACCACGGCTGTATCTCCAACCAAAGCCGAGAGGCGAAGACGAGAACTCGGAGAGAGGCCCCCAGGAGGACGACGCCAGAGACCGCACCGCAACTCCTCGTCATGCCCCACCAGACCGCCCACAGGAAGCGCCGACCGCAGCCACAAGCGCCACAGGCACGGACGATGACGACGACGAATGGGACGCGGCATCCTCTGTCTCCAGCCTGGGCCCGCAGCAGGACACCGACAAACAAAAGGCGCGGGAGAAACGACGAACCATCGCAAGGGCGATGCGATTCCTACACGTAGGGGCCCTCGGAAAGGCCGCCAGAGCAGGAGAGCAGAAGAAGGCACCGATGCTCCCTGCGGCCACCGCCGAGGCCCCCGCTGCGCGCACTCCACCCGGAAGAAGACCAAACGGATTTCCCCCGTCCCCCCGAAGTCGACACTCACCTTACCCTCACACCGGCGGATGTCGCCATCGCCATCCGTCGTCGGATGTCGAGAGGAGCCAGCCCAGGGATTGACGGGTGGACGCGTGAGCTCCTCATGCCAGTACTGGAACACAAGGACCTCCTAGAGGACCTCACAATTCGAAAAGTTTCACGGGAAGGAACCCGGATGTGCAGCGACGAGTGCGGAGAGATGAATTAAAGAGATTATCAACAGTGATGATTATTTAAAATGCTCCTTTCGCTCCTCATGGAATAGAATTTCCCCTGTATCATATTCATTTTATATTTATATCGTATTATATAACTTATATTGTATACATATGTTCATTTTATAATTATAGATGAGCTATCTCATTATTATATTTATAAATATTTATAGAATAACTATCTCATTATGTAGTTATTTTATTTAGACATTTTATATTGAATAAAAAATATATTTTCTCTCTATTCTAATTAGAAACAAATAGATATATTTATATTTTATTTCTTGTTCCGCATGAGGTTTTTCCTTCAATCTTCATCTTGGGTTTCTAATGAGTAAAGGTTTTTTCCCTCATGTTTAATTTTACGCCTGCGGTTTTTTCTCTTCTTTCTCCCTTTATTTAGCCCTTTTCTTCAATTTCATTCAAATTAAAATTTGCACACCAATAGGCAAACAATTTCCCATTTTCATGTCCCAGAAATCATTTAGTCAAAAGTTTTATTTTCCCACCCTCCATCCCTCCACGTTTTCTTTGTTTGGTGGACTCGATTTTTGGAAAGCTTTTAAAACAAATGAAGGAAAAGGCTATTAAATTTGGCATTTTGGTCAGTTTCCCAGGCATATGTATACCCAACCTTTAAAGAATACCCAACAAAAAGAAAACAACAACAACAATGTTAATACCTTACAGCTGATTGGGACAGTCGGTTGCTCTTCATTGACGACATCACGATTGCTGTGATGGACATGAATCTGGTTGCCTTACTCGAAGGAAGGCGCTCCTCTATAGGATATGGTTCTCCTGCTTTTCTCTTGTCTCATCTTTCATCTCGTTCGCATTCAAAAGTAGTTTCGGCTATGAGGTGAACGCGCTCAAGAGCGTCGCGATCCAGCGGCCCGAGGCCCAACAGCTCTTCGTCGGAGGCGAAGCGATTCCCGTGGAAATGGGGGTCGCAAAGATACTGGGAGCAGCGTTCAGTGTCGACGACGCGGAGGTGGACATCACGCCGTGGTTGTTACAGAGGGTCAAGAAACAGGACCCGTTCTTCGACTTCCTGGCGGGACAGGGCTTGTCTGCACAGTCGAAGCTCATCCTGCTGCGTGCCTCGGGGCTCCTCGCATGCAGCACCTCCTCACGCACGACCCCAGCACCTCCTCCCCGCCGCCCTCTACTTCGACGACAAGGTCGAAGAGACACTCCTGCGCGTGCTCCAGGTCCCGTCCCTCCCAGACACGGCAAAAGCGCTGAGGGAATTGCCCCTGCGCCACGGTGGCCTAGGGCTGCGGCGGCAGGCCGAGATCGCCTGCTACGCACGTGACGGCGTAGGCCAGAAGGGCGACCAGCACAACACCACGATGAAAGCGGACAAGGACAAGGTTACCTCCTCAATACACTCCTCACGGAGCCTGCGAGGAACCTCGTACGAGTCCACAAGAACCCTGGTGCGAACCGAGTGCTGGCCGACCCTAAGGTCGAAATATCAGACGATGCATTCAGGTTCTATCTGAAACACCGCCTGCAGATCGAGGCCTTCCCTGGCAACAAGTGTGTCTGCGGTGCGCCAGCGACAAATGCCCACGTCCACACGTGCAGCCAGCCATCATCGAAAGCAAGACTTCACCGCCACGACGAGTTAGCGAAGGTTGTGGCGCACTGGGCGCAGAGTCTGGGCTTCGAGGTCCAACGGGAGCCAGCAGCCTCCACATCGAACGCGACGAGGATCGACGTCCTCATCACCACGTACGGCCGAGTATTCGGGACGGACGTGCGGGTCACTTACCCGGGGCCACGCGCCAGCGGTTCGGGCAAGGGGGCCATGAACGCCGCCTTCGACGAGAAGATGAGGAAGTACGGCGCCACCATGGAGCGCCAAGGGGTCCTGTTCACACCCCTTATTCTCGAGGCAACAGGCCGCATTCACGATGAGTCACGGAGATGGCTCCGTGCAATCGCGCAGGCCAGACCCGACCAACGGGACTGTGGCACAGCGCTGGACGATCTTATGACAAAGATCGCCCAAACATTGCACGAGACCAACTACCGGCTCGTCAGAGGAGTGGTGGACGGAAACCGTAGTTTCCACGCAGGAGAGGAGTTCCACTAACGCGGACACAGCCACCCATTCCCAAAGTACTCGAACATCTAACACTTGAGGAGTCCATGAGGCAGAGCCACCCACAACCGCAACACACCTATACACAACTTTTATCTCTCCCACATATCAATAACTTTTCCAAATCTATATAACATAAGGCCATCTTGTTGTGAAAGAACGCCCTGGAGGAAGAGAAAGAACCGAAAGAAAAGAAACACCATACGAAAACGTTACCAAACCTCGTGCCGCAAGGAAAAAAGGACACACATGAATAGCAACGACATCACCCGTCCCCCGACTCCAAGGCATCCCGACCAAACTCGTAGTTTTCACAGCTCTCACTTTCTACCTTTCCAGAATCCGACACCACATGAAAAGAAATCAAACGCAGGAAATCCAACCGGTAACAAAGCTGAAACAAAACCCAGAAAACGCAATGAAGAAAGTGCCACGAAGAAACCAAGGAGCGAAGCAACGAACTCTCGGAAGTAACGAAGGCACAGGCGCAACTAATCAGGGCTCTTCATGCCTACTGGAAGGAGTCCTCCCTCTGACTGCGGCCTCATTAACTATATACCACACCCAGCTGTTTGATTATATCTCCAGCCAGGCTGACGTGTCTATCTTTCGTTTTTTCGCTTCCTTTATCCTGCGCCATATACCCCACATATACGACCATCACTGGCGCAGAGGGCCCTTGCCATAGGATGAATCGCAAACAGAAGGCCATGGTCACGAAGTAAGTACCCTGAGGTACCATCCCTACTACACACGCGTTGCTTACTTGCACGGTCGCCACCTCGGTCTGCGATCTCTCCGCACAAAGACAGGGACAAAACACAAAAAAAAAAAAAAAAAAAAAAAAGCTTCGAGGTCCAACGGGAGCCAGCAGCCTCCACATCGAACGCGACGAGGATCGACGTCCTCATCACCACGTACGGCCGAGTATTCGGGACGGACGTGCGGGTCACTTACCCCGGGCCACGCGCCAGCGGTTCGGGCAAGGGGGCCATGAACGCCGCCTTCGACGAGAAGATGAGGAAGTACGGCGCCACCATGGAGCGCCAAGGGTCCTGTTCACACCCTTATTCTCGAGGCAACAGGCCGCATTCACGATGAGTCACGGAGATGGCTCCGTGCAATCGCGCAGGCCAGACCCGACCAACGGGACTGCGCTGGACGATCTTATGACAAAGATCGCCCAAACATTGCACGAGACCAACTACCGGCTCGTCAGAGGAGTGGTGGACGGAAACCGTAGTTTCCACGCAGGAGAAGAGTTCCACTAACGCGGACACAGCCACCCATTCCCAAAGCACTCGAACATCTAACACTTGAGGAGTCCATGAGGCAGTGCCAGCCACAACCGCAACACACCTATACACAACTTTTATACACCTCTCCCACATATCAATAACTTTTCCAAATCTATATAACATAAGGCCATCTTGTTGTGAAAGAACGCCCTGGAGGAAGAGAAAGAACCGAAAGAAAAGAAACACCATACGAAAAGGTTACCAAACCTCGTGCCACAAGGAAACAAGGACACACATGAATAGCAAGGACATCACCCGTCCCCCGACTCCAAGGCATCCCGACCAAACTCGTAGTTTTCACAGCTCTCACTTTCTACCTTTCCAGAATCCGACACCACATGAAAAGAAATCAAACGCAGGAAATCCCACCGGTAACAAAGCTGAAACAAAACCCAGAAAACGCAATGAAGAAAGCGCCACGAAGAAACCAAGGAGCGAAGCAACGAACTCTCGGAAGTAACGAAGGCACAGGCGCAACTAATCAGGGCTCTTCATGCCTACTGGAAGGAGTCCTCCCTTTGACTGCGGCCTCATTAACTATATACCCCACCCAGCTGTTTGGATTATATCTCCAGCCAGGCTGGCGTGTCTATCTTTCGTTTCTCTTCCTTTACTCTGCGCCATAAAACCCACATATAAGACCATCACTGGCGCAGAGGGCCCTTGCCATAGGATGAATCGCAAACAGAAGGCCATGGTCACGAAGTAAGTACCCTGAGGTACCATTCCTACTACACACGCGTTGCTTACTTGCACGGTCGCCACCTCGGTCTGCGATCTCTCCCGCACAAAGACAGGGACAAAAAAAAAAAAAAAAAAAAAAAAACCCAAACATTGCACGAGACCAACTACTGGCTCGTCAGGGGGTGGACGGAAACCGGAGCTTCCACGCAGGAGAGGAGTTCCACTAACGCGGACACAGCCACCCATTCCCAAAGCACCCGAACATCTAACACTTGAGGAGTCCATGAGGCAGTACCAGCCACAACCGCAACACACCTATACACAACTTTTATACATCTCTCACGCATATCAATAACTTTTCCAAATCTATATAACATATGGCCATCTTGTTGTGAAAGAACGCCCTGGAGAAAGAGAAAGAACCGAAAGAAAAGAAACACCATACGAAAACGTTACCAAACCTCGTGCCACAAGGAAACAAGGACACACATGAATAGCAACGACATCACCCGTCCCCCGACTCCAAGGCATCCCGACCAAACTCGTAGTTTTCACAGCTCTCACTTTCTACCTTTCCAGAATCCGACACCACATGAAAAGAAATCAAACGCAGGAAATCCCACCGGTAACAAAGCTGAAACAAAACCCAGAAAACGCAATGAAGAAAGTGCCACGAAGAAACCAAGGAGCGAAGCAACGAACTCTCGGAAGTAACGAAGGCACAGGCGCAACTAATCGGGGCCGTTCATGCCTACTGGAAGGCGTCCTCCCTTTGACTGCGGCCTCATCACCTATATACCCCACCCAGCTGTTTGGATTATATCTCCAGCCAGGCTGACGTGTCTATCTTTCGGTTCTCTTCCTTTACTCTGCGCCATAAACCCCACATATAAGACCATCACTGGCGCAGAGGGCCCTTGCCATAGGATGAATCGCAAACAGAAGGCCATGGTCACGAAGTAAGTACCCTGAGGTACTATTCCTACTACACACGCGTTGCTTACTTGCACGGTCGCCACCTCGGTCTGCGATCTCTCCCGCACAAAGACAGGGACAAAAAAAAAAAAAAAAGCTGGTACTGCCTCATGGACTCCTCAAGTGTTAGATGTTCGGGTGCTTTGGGAATGGGTGGCTGTGTCCGCGTTAGTGGAACTCCTCTCCTGCGTGGAAGCTCCGGTTTCCGTCCACCACTCCCCTGACGAGCCGGTAGTTGGTCTCGTGCAATGTTTGGGCGATCTTTGTCATGAGATCGCCCAGCGCTGTGCCACAGTCCCGTTGGTCGGGTCTGGCCTGCGCGATTGCACGGAGCCATCTCCGTGACTCATCGTGAATGCGGCCTGTTGCCTCGAGAATAAGGGGTGTGAACAGGACCCCTTGGCGCTCCATGGTGGCGCCGTACTTCCTCATCTTCTCGTCGAAGGCGGCGTTCATGGCCCCCTTGCCCGAACCGCTGGCGCGTGGCCCCGGTAAGTGACGTCCGTCCCGAATACTCGGCCGTACGTGGTGATGAGGACGTCGATCCTCGCCGCGTTCGATGTGGAGGCTTTTGTTTTTCTCTTTCTTCTTTTCTTTTTCTTTCCTTTCTTGCTTTCCTTCTTTTTCTTTTCCTGTACGCCGTAGCTGCGCAGCTGCGAGCACACCCTGTACCCAACTTTGTTATATACGGTAACCTTGTACTCCTGTCAGCCTCCACCCCGCCTTCCCATCTCACTATACCAGAATGGCGGCGACGGTCAAAATCGAAACGCACGAGGAACTCTTCCGAGCAGAACGCTCTCAGCGCCAGTCATGGGAGGAGCAGATCCTCGACCTTATACGGAGCTGGGTGGGTGGCTTCTCTGCAGCTGCGCCGGCCCACTGGCGATCATCCTGCTGTGAAGAGGATTGTCCCCCTCCGACCGCCAAGTTTGTGGCCCAACGCGACTCCACACCGAGGAGTACCCCCTTGGCCGGAAGAGCCCAAGATGGCATAGGAAACTCGCGGACACCAAACCACGTACGGGACGGCGATCGGAAGGCGTGGGCGCACACCCTCCCGAACCTTCCTCATCTTCCGAAGAACCAGGGTCTCGGTCGATGCCCACCGCTGAAAAGGACAGCCCACCCCCGCGACCACCCAGAGACCCCCGCAGCACAACACACGATCCCAGGCCCGGTGGAGAGGAGCGAAGCCTCTTCATGCTTCCCTCCCCCCCGCTGGAGGACAAAAGGGGTGCGACGCCACTCTCCATCGGCCGTTCCGACGGACAAGAGGAAGGCGACGACCCGCTGGATCCCTTCCTTGGCGATGGGACACACCAAACACTCCAACAAAACGGCCCAGGGGAGGAGGCGGTGGGCCAAGGCGAGTCAGCCGAACTCAGCAGTGCGCAGCCAACGCTACCCACACCCGGGGTCAGGGTGCGGTTCGAAGAGGCGGACAGACTAGAGGAGGAGGAACGCGATGCACGAAGGATCCTGCAGGACCGGTTCTGCGACATCCTTGATTCGGCGGTAGAGGACCTGGCGGCCCAGCGACCCCCACATCCGACGGACGAGACGCACACTCGTGCGAGCGGCCCCTCCGTATCTCATCCCGACGGAAGGGAGCAGGTGCCACAGGAACCTGACGACACCCCAGAGAGACGGCCGATCACCAGGAGGCGTCCGCCGCCTTTGGACCGCGTCCGACAAGACCGACGTACCACCCTCGAAAGGCAGAGACGGAGAAGGGAGGCGCGACGGGCAGCAACGGCCAGCGTAGCCCCTATCCGCCGCTCGCCATCCAGACAGCACAAACGAGATCACTCCTGCGGCCCACGAAACACACCGGAGAATGAGGAAGCCCTGCCGTCACCCCCTCGGCCCTCGGAACACAAACGTCTCAGCATCCCGTTGGCGTACTTGCATTGGGATCAAGAGCCTGCCCGTGAACCCACCCAGGGCGTCGAGGAGGAGGAGGTTCACGCATCTCCTCAGCTCTCACCGGAGATCCACGCACCAGACGAAGTGACACGGGTAGCGAATGCCCAAAGCTCCCCCGCGCCCCCCCAGCAACACCACCAGGAGTCCGATGAGGAGCACCAGCATCGCCACCCCGAGCCGCACACAGAGGACGACCCCATCCTGTACCCACAAACACCGTCCGGTCACCGACCAACAACGCGAGAAGCGGAAGCCAAGTGGGCCTGGACAAACGCCACTTTCTACCCGGTCCACCCTGTACCGGTGGCATCCCTGGCGCACGGCCCATTGCCCCAAATTGGGGTGTGGTCACACCTTCCCAGGACGCAGTCGCATGGTAGACCTCACCACGCACCTTGCCGCACAGCACCCGGGTTTTGGCCTCGACAAAGAACAACTGGTTGACTTTAACCTCTGTCAGTGCCTTCTGTGCCATGGGGTCCTCAGCGGCACATCCGCGGCCCGTACGTCACACCGTCGCCGATGCCACCTACCGCAAGGCCAACTCACGTGCCTGCAAGGCTTCGCACAAAGGGCCCCGCCTCCACCCCCCAACTATGGATTTTCCCCAGCCCCTCCGAACAAGACAAGGCTTGGTTGAGGGTCCGACCACGCTCCGTATCCTTCACCGCTCTGAATTCAGAACCTGGATTCAGAAGATCAGGACGGCGCTCACAGGTTACGGGGCGATGGATGGGGCGCACAGATACGACGCCCAACTCCGCCTGCTTGACCTACCACGGCTGTATCTCCAACCAAAGCCGAGAGGCGAAGACGAGAACTCGGAGAGGCCCCAGGAGGACGACGCCAGAGACCGCACCGCAACTCCTCGTCATGCCCCACCAGACCGCCCACAGGAAGCGCCGACCGCAGCCACAAGCGCCACAGGCACGGACGATGACGACGACGAATGGGACGCGGCATCCTCTGTCTCCAGCCTGGGCCCGCAGCAGGACACCGACAAACAAAAGGCGCGGGAGAAACGACGAACCATCGCAAGGGCGATGCGATTCCTACGTAGGGGCCCTCGGAAAGGCCGCCAGAGCAGGAGAGCAGAAGAAGGCACCGATGCTCCTGCGGCCACCGCCGAGGCCCGCTGCGCGCACTCCACCCGGAAGAAGACCAAACGGATTTCCCCCGTCCCCCCGAAGTCGACACTCACCTTACCCTCACACCGGCGGATGTCGCCATCGCCATCCGTCGTCGGATGTCGAGAGGAGCCAGCCCAGGGATTGACGGGTGGACGCGTGAGCTCCTCATGCCAGTACTGGAACACAAGGACCTCCTAGAGGACCTCACAATTCGAAAAGTTTCACGGGAAGGAACCCGGATGTGCAGCGACGAGTGCGGAGAGATGAATTAAAGAGATTATCAACAGTGATGATTATTTAAAATGCTCCTTTCGCTCCTCATGGAATAGAATTTCCCTGTATCATATTCATTTTATATTTATATCGTATTATATAACTTATATTGTATACATATGTTCATTTTATAATTATAGATGAGCTATCTCATTATTATATTTATAAATATTTATAGAATAACTATCTCATTATGTAGTTATTTTATTTAGACATTTTATATTGAATAAAAAATATATTTTCTCTCTATTCTAATTAGAAACAAATAGATATATTTATATTTTATTTCTTGTTCCGCATGAGGTTTTTCCTTCAATCTTCATCTTGGGTTTCTAATGAGTAAAGGTTTTTTCCCTCATGTTTAATTTTACGCCTGCGGTTTTTCTCTTCTTTCTCCCTTTATTTAGCCCTTTTCTTCAATTTCATTCAAATTAAAATTTGCACACCAATAGGCAAACAATTTCCCATTTTCATGTCCCAGAAATCATTTAGTCAAAAGTTTTATTTTCCCACCCTCCATCCCTCCACGTTTTCTTTGTTTGGTGGACTCGATTTTTGGAAAGCTTTTAAAACAAATGAAGGAAAAGGCTATTAAATTTGGCATTTTGGTCAGTTTCCCAGGCATATGTATACCCAACCTTTAAAGAATACCCAACAAAAAGAAAACAACAACAACAATGTTAATACCTTACAGCTGATTGGGACAGTCGGTTGCTCTTCATTGACGACATCACGATTGCTGTGATGGACATGAATCTGGTTGCCTTACTCGAAGGAAGGCGCTCCTCTATAGGATATGGTTCTCCTGCTTTTCTCTTGTCTCATCTTTCATCTCGTTCGCATTCAAAAGTAGTTTCGGCTATGAGGTGAACGCGCTCAAGAGCGTCGCGATCCAGCGGCCCGAGGCCCAACAGCTCTTCGTCGGAGGCGAAGCGATTCCCGTGGAAATGGGGGTCGCAAAGATACTGGGAGCAGCGTTCGGTGTCGACGACGCGGAGGTGGACATCACGCCGTGGTTGTTACAGAGGGTCAGAAACAGGACCCGTTCTTCGACTTCCTGGCGGGACAGGGCTTGTCTGCACAGTCGAAGCTCATCCTGCTGCGTGCCTCGGGGCTCCCTCGCATGCAGCGCCTCCTCCGCACGCACGACCCCCAGCACCTCCTCCCCGCCGCCCTCTACTTCGACGACAAGGTCGAAGAGACACTCCTGCGCGTGCTCCAGGTCCCGTCCCTCCCAGACACGGCAAAAGCGCTGAGGGAATTGCCCCTGCGCCACGGTGGCCTAGGGCTGCGGCGGCAGGCCGAGATCGCCTGCTACGCACGTGACGGCGTAGGCCAGAAGGGCGACCAGCACAACACCACGATGAAAGCGGACAAGGACAAGGTTACCTCCTCAATACACTCCTCACGGAGCCTGCGAGGAACCTCGTACGAGTCCACAAGAACCCTGGTGCGAACCGAGTGCTGGCCGACCCTAAGGTCGAAATATCAGACGATGCATTCAGGTTCTATCTGAAACACCGCCTGCAGATCGAGGCCTTCCCTGGCAACAAGTGTGTCTGCGGTGCGCCAGCGACAAATGCCCACGTCCACACGTGCAGCCAGCCATCATCGAAAGCAAGACTTCACCGCCACGACGAGCTAGCGAAGGTTGTGGCGCACTGGGCGCAGAGTCTGGGCTTCGAGGTCCAACGGGAGCCAGCAGCCTCCACATCGAACGCGACGAGGATCGACGTCCTCATCACCACGTACGGCCGAGTATTCGGGACGGACGTGCGGGTCACTTACCCGGGCCACGCGCCAGCGGTTCGGGCAAGGGGGCCATGAACGCCGCCTTCGACGAGAAGATGAGGAAGTACGGCGCCACCATGGAGCGCCAAGGGGTCCTGTTCACACCCCTTATTCTCGAGGCAACAGGCCGCATTCACGATGAGTCACGGAGATGGCTCCGTGCAATCGCGCAGGCCAGACCCGACCAACGGGACTGTGGCACAGCGCTGGACGATCTTATGACAAAGATCGCCCAAACATTGCACGAGACCAACTACCGGCTCGTCAGAGGAGTGGTGGACGGAAACCGTAGTTTCCACGCAGGAGAGGAGTTCCACTAACGCGGACACAGCCACCCATTCCCAAAGTACTCGAACATCTAACACTTGAGGAGTCCATGAGGCAGTGCCAGCCACAACCGCAACACACCTATACACAACTTTATACACCTCTCCCACATATCAATAACTTTTCCAAATCTATATAACATAAGGCCATCTTGTTGTGAAAGAACGCCCTGGAGGAAGAGAAAGAACCGAAAGAAAAGAAACACCATACGAAAAGGTTACCAAACCTCGTGCCACAAGGAAACAAGGACACACATGAATAGCAAGGACATCACCCGTCCCCCGACTCCAAGGCATCCCGACCAAACTCGTAGTTTTCACAGCTCTCACTTTCTACCTTTCCAGAATCCGACACCACATGAAAAGAAATCAAACGCAGGAAATCCCACCGGTAACAAAGCTGAAACAAAACCCAGAAAACGCAATGAAGAAAGTGCCACGAAGAAACCAAGGAGCGAAGCAACGAACTCTCGGAAGTAACGAAGGCACAGGCGCAACTAATCAGGGCTCTTCATGCCTACTGGAAGGAGTCCTCCCTTTGACTGCGGCCTCATTAACTATATACCCCACCCAGCTGTTTGGATTATATCTCCAGCCAGGCTGGCGTGTCTATCTTTCGTTTCTCTTCCTTTACTCTGCGCCATAAAACCCACATATAAGACCATCACTGGCGCAGAGGGCCCTTGCCATAGGATGAATCGCAAACAGAAGGCCATGGTCACGAAGTAAGTACCCTGAGGTACCATTCCTACTACACACGCGTTGCTTACTTGCACGGTCGCCACCTCGGTCTGCGATCTCTCCCGCACAAAGACAGGGACAAAAAAAAAAAAAAAAAAAAAAAAAACCAAACATTGCACGAGACCAACTACTGGCTCGTCAGAGGAGTGGTGGACGGAAACCGGAGCTTCCACGCAGGAGAGGAGTTCCACTAACGCGGACACAGCCACCCATTCCCAAAGCACCCGAACATCTAACACTTGAGGAGTCCATGAGGCAGTACCAGCCACAACCGCAACACACCTATACACAACTTTTATACATCTCTCACGCATATCAATAACTTTTCCAAATCTATATAACATATGGCCATCTTGTTGTGAAAGAACGCCCTGGAGAAAGAGAAAGAACCGAAAGAAAAGAAACACCATACGAAAACGTTACCAAACCTCGTGCCACAAGGAAACAAGGACACACATGAATAGCAACGACATCACCCGTCCCCCGACTCCAAGGCATCCCGACCAAACTCGTAGTTTTCACAGCTCTCACTTTCTACCTTTCCAGAATCCGACACCACATGAAAAGAAATCAAACGCAGGAAATCCCACCGGTAACAAAGCTGAAACAAAACCCAGAAAACGCAATGAAGAAAGTGCCACGAAGAAACCAAGGAGCGAAGCAACGAACTCTCGGAAGTAACGAAGGCACAGGCGCAACTAATCAGGGCTCTTCATGCCTACTGGAAGGAGTCCTCCCTTTGACTGCGGCCTCATTAACTATATACCCCACCCAGCTGTTTGGATTATATCTCCAGCCAGGCTGGCGTGTCTATCTTTCGTTTCTCTTCCTTTACTCTGCGCCATAAAACCCACATATAAGACCATCACTGGCGCAGAGGGCCCTTGCCATAGGATGAATCGCAAACAGAAGGCCATGGTCACGAAGTAAGTACCCTGAGGTACCATTCCTACTACACACGCGTTGCTTACTTGCACGGTCGCCACCTCGGTCTGCGATCTCTCCCGCACAAAGACAGGGACAAAAAAAAAAAAAAAAAAAAAAAAAAAAACATTGCACGAGACCAACTACCGGCTCGTCAGAGGAGTGGTGGACGGAAACCGTAGTTTCCACGCAGGAGAGGAGTTCCACTAACGCGGACACAGCCACCCATTCCCAAAGTACTCGAACATCTAACACTTGAGGAGTCCATGAGGCAGTGCCAGCCACAACCGCAACACACCTATACACAACTTTTATACATCTCTCCCACATATCAATAACTTTTCCAAATCTATATAACATAAGGCCATCTTGTTGTGAAAGAACGCCCTGGAGGAAGAGAAAGAGCCGAAAGAAAAGAAACACCATACGAAAACGTTACCAAACCTCGTGCCACAAGGAAACAAGGACACACATGAATAGCAACGACATCACCCGTCCCCCGACTCCAAGGCATCCCGACCAAACTCGTAGTTTTCACAGCTCTCACTTTCTACCTTTCCAGAATCCGACACCACATGAAAAGAAATCAAACGCAGGAAATCCCACCGGTAACAAAGCTGAAACAAAACCCAGAAAACGCAATGAAGAAAGTGCCACGAAGAAACCAAGGAACGACGCAACGAACTCTCGGAAGTAACGAAGGCACAGGCGCAACTAATCGGGGCCGTTCATGCCTACTGGAAGGAGTCCTCCCTCTGACTGCGGCCTCATTAACTATATACCCCACCCAGCTGTTTGGATTATATCTCCAGCCAGGCTGACGTGTCTATCTTTCGTTTTTATCTTCCTTTACTCTGCGCCATAAACCCCACATATAAGACCATCACTGGCGCAGAGGGCCCTTGCCATAGGATGAATCGCAAACAGAAGGCCATGGTCACGAAGTAAGTACCCTGAGGTACCATTCCTACTACACACGCGTTGCTTACTTGCACGGTCGCCACCTCGGTCTGCGATCTCTCCCGCACAAAGACAGGGGAAAAAAAAAAAAAAGTTCGAAGAGGCGGACAGACTAGAGGAGGAGGAACGCGATGCACGAAGGATCCTGCAGGACCGGTTCTGCGACATCCTTGATGCGGCGGTAGAGGACCTGGCGGCCCAGCGACCCCCACATCCGACGGACGAGACGCACACTCGTGCGAGCGGCCCCTCCGTATCTCATCCCGACGGAAGGGAGCAGGTGACACAAAGCGTTATCCAGTATTTGGTAAGTGCGTGTCACGGAGAAACTTTCTTAACAAACCCTTATGCTTTCTGAGAGTACCTTAAACGTTCTATCGTTCCCCCTTTTCTTCTTTCTTCATTATTTTACTCGTGGATAGCTAAGGACCTAAGAAATTAAGATTTTCACAACCCCACCCTGATACTTACGGTTAGGTACCTAACCCCACCCTGATACGTTTTTTTCCCTGACATTGTGCGGGAGAGATCGCAGACCGAGGTGGCGACCGTGCAAGTAAGTAACGCGTGTGTAGTAGGAATGGTACCTCAGGGTACTTACTTCGTGACCATGGCCTTCTGTTTGCGATTCATCCTATGGCAAGGGCCCTCTGCGCCAGTGATGGTCTTATATGTGGGTTTTATGGCGCAGAGTAAAGGAAGAGAAACGAAAGATAGACACGCCAGCCTGGCTGGAGATATAATCCAAACAGCTGGGTGGGGTATATAGTTAATGAGGCCGCAGTCAAAGGGAGGACTCCTTCCAGTAGGCATGAAGAGCCCTGATTAGTTGCGCCTGTGCCTTCGTTACTTCCGAGAGTTCGTTGCTTCGCTCCTTGGTTTCTTCGTGGCGCTTTCTTCATTGCGTTTTCTGGGTTTTGTTTCAGCTTTGTTACCGGTGGGATTTCCTGCGTTTGATTTCTTTTCATGTGGTGTCGGATTCTGGAAAGGTAGAAAGTGAGAGCTGTGAAAACTACGAGTTTGGTCGGGATGCCTTGGAGTCGGGGACGGGTGATGTCGTTGCTATTCATGTGTGTCCTTGTTTCCTTGTGGCACGAGGTTTGGTAACGTTTTCGTATGGTGTTTCTTTTCTTTCGGTTCTTTCTCTTCCTCCAGGGCGTTCTTTCACAACAAGATGGCCTTATGTTATATAGATTTACTATTTAATTTTGTACCAGCCACAACCGCAACACACCTATACACAACTCTTTTACACCCCTCCCACATATCAATGGGCTCGTCCTCCTCACACCACACGTGCTCGTGTTTCGGGTCTGCGCAGCATGCTGAACATCAACCATTCAAGAGGTAGGGCGCCTCCTCTTCCATGTCCTGGCGCTCGACCCGCTCAGCGCCCCATAGCCTTTCTTTCGACTTGTCTTTCACAGGGGTTGCGGGGGCTGCCATTGAAACAAAAAGATGGAAAGGTGGGAAATAGACGAGGCCTCTCGTTGCTTGGCTAGTTTACGTGCGGGCAAGGTGAAAACAGAAGAAAATAAAAGAAGAACAAAATTGGGTGGTATGGTATAGAGTGTCGTCAGCGGGGGGGAACCCAGCGCGCAGAGAAGTTCAGCGCGCCCTGAGAAAAATATGGGCGCAGGGAGTGCTCGAAGCTGCGCAGCTACGGCGTGCCGAAAAAGAAAAGAAAAGAAAAGAAATTTTTTTAATCTTTTTGGCATGGCCATGTTGGAAAATCCAACTGGGGCGCCCTTCTGCTCTCCCCCGCCCGCCCCACCTCCAGCCAGCTGCGTTTTTGATGGTGGTGTAAAATTAGTGAATTGTCAATGACACTGCTGATGTTACCCCTGTTCTTTCAGAGCTTCAGTGGCTCAAAAGGAAATGAGTAAACTAAATCTTATGCTGCACAAAAATTTCCATGGGCTAAGTTTTTTTTTTCTTTCTGCGTGGTATTTTTTTTCCTCTTTTCCTGCTATAGTTTCAGCGTTTGTTCGACGGACCGCTGGCGAACCATGGCTTTACTAACTATTTATTCGTGTAAATATATTAGCAAGTTAATATTTCCCTTTGATGTACATCTTGTTGTGTTACAAGATAATTTATAATATTTATTATCTTTAGGACAATGATACAATTATTATAATTATTATTTCTGTTGTTATTGTGATGTTTATTGTATTATTATTATTATTATCGTTATTATTCTTCTTCTTCGTATTATAAAATGAATAATTCCATTTTATTATTATTCTTTTTCTTATATTTATATTTTATTTTTACGGAAATTAAAGTACAAATTTTCCGCATGAGTTTAAAAATAATTTGTTGATCTGAGGAAAATAACAATATAAATACTAAATAAAAGAACTAAAGTTCAATCTCTAATCAATTATGCAAAGAAAAAAAAATCTCGTCTTTTGCGCTGCTACCGATGATTATTTACTTTTTTGACTACAGCAATACTCTGCAACTAAATAGGTTTTCTTTTAGTATTTTTTTGTTCTTTCTTCACAGAAGAACTTACAACTAAATAAACAACCAAATTATAATTATACTAATTTTAAATTTAAATTAATCTGGATGGAAAATTAAATCCTTATCATCGGCGGAATGATAATAATAATGATAATACTGATAATACTTTTAACATCAACAAAAATAACATTAACAAGAAAGAAATAAAACTTTAATAATATTATTAAGAATATATAGTAAACCCATATAAAACTAGATGTTCACTCGTCTCTCTGAATAATTTTATATAAATTGTTAATGTTTAACATTTAGCATTTAGCAGAGATGCCTCTTATCATGCTTCACATTAGTTACTGAACCACTCGACTTCCGTCTCTCAGAGAGATATATTTTTCTGACCTGCCAGCGTAACGAGAATATTCTTGAAATTTGTTTTTTATTCTTATGAACACTCTTTCTATGTTAGATTCTTCTTTTGAGGTTTAATTTAAGAAGGATGATTAGGAAAACCTTCTTTTTTCGCCTTTGGAAAATTTTCACAACAAAATAAAAGCTCAAATGCTATTACTACTACTTCTCCTCTTCTTCTTCCCCTTACTAATACTAGTATCGTCAAAACAAATCAGTATCACAACAAATTAATATCACATAACTGTAATATTCTTTTTGAAACGCAAATTCATATTCATACTTCTGTCAAAATGGAGATTAATTATTTTTGTTCATCTTCCTTTTTTTTTTAAGTATTGAAGAAATCCATTTTTGTAGGGAAAATTGAATGAAACTAAGAAAGAATGAAGGAATAGTAATAATAATTATATAGCAGTCTAACCGAACAACATAGATGGTGCCACACCGTCATATTATTATTGTTATTCGGGGGAAAAAATAAAAATAAAAAATAAATAATAATTATCAACTGCCTCAATTGTTTGGCTGAGGCTGGAATTTCTGGCTAAAAACGCTTCTTTTACATTTTTGTTGTGAGAAAGGGAGACACACTAACCAAGTAAATTTTCAGGAATTGCTCTGTGTTGTTGAAATGATGCTTTCCTGCAGCATTCAGTGAAAGATGAAAAGTAATTCACACCGGATCGTGAATAGTATTACTTTTTTTTTTGAACACTTTGTTCTTTTTTTCTCATTTTCGAACAAATTCGTTAGCGCTTCGAATCAAATATAAATAAATAAAAAATATTTTTAATAGCTCACTTATGCTATTAGTTGTTTTTGAAGCGTTTCAGCCTCAACAAAATGAATTAAATGCAGTATGATGTCCCTACGAATGAACTGCTTGTCTTTCCTTCGTTTATTTTTTGTATGTGCCTATTTTACAAGCATTGGTAGTGGACAAAAATGAACGATAGTACTAATGATATTATTTCTGTTTCTAAGTATTTTGAAAAGGTGAATTATCCGTCGCAACCGCTTCACGATGAGACACGAAGATACTTAAACAGGTTCTTTCGACAAGATGGTCTTATCCGACTGTGCGATCGAATCTTCGGAAAGTACTACTGGGTGTCCGAGTTGGATAGGAGGTCATGCTGGATGGATACTGCTAACAAAAATCCGCGTGGCTCAGTTGCTGCAGAGTTGTTCAAGCTTTTATCTCCTGGAGGATATTTTTTAAATTTGCTGGAAGCTTTTTCAACTCCTACCTTTTCGTTCTCCAGCCGCGTCAAGTCGCCACAAAGCTTCACAGACATTCCAGATGATCCTGATTCACTGGATGTTATCGACTTTCCTCTCGCTTCGCTGTGCCTGCAAACAACAAAATTTCTATCAGAAGCGCAAAATGCTGATTGGTATGATCTACCTAGATCAGCATGCCCTCCTTTCATGCTTATACCCTTTTGGGTTCCTCCGCTGGTGACTCGAAAAGAACTTTCACAGCAGCGAATCCTCGCTTCGTTGCGCTGCAAGCCCCTTCCTTACTTTCTGATCAGAATGATATTCTATATCTTCAGTCATGCCGAATGTTTAAAGGGTCGTTTTTTTACAGAATCTAATCCGAAAAGAAATACTGTCATAAAGTTTTTTTACCAGTTGTTTGAATCGAAGCGTGTAAGTTTTCCTTTCTACTATACGCTTGCAACAGCTTATATCCAGTGCTATGTGACACCGCTAATGACACGTGAGATGGAAAGCCGAAAAGTTTTAGAGGATTTGTCCTGGTCATCTAAGAGTATCACTGGTGGAATGCTGTTGTGCTACTCTTATTTCTTAAGTTCTCGGTGCTTTTCGGAAACCAACCAAGAATGCCGGCGCTGCAAAACGTTTGATCGTTCAAAGCTTGCAAACATCTTTGGGACTGTGCCTCTGCTGAATGAGTTATATATATCTCTTCATCGAGATTACAAAGTAACTCTCGAGGATCAAAACTGTCTGACGAGTCTTGACTTCTCGAACAGCTTAATGTCGCGGTCATCAGTTGACCTTATCAACGTGAGAAGGAGTTTGTATCGAAATTGTCTGATTTCCATTAGAGAGGTGCTGCTATCGCTGGACGATATCCCCGATTGCAGGAACGAATCTATTTGCGATGTTCTCATGCTGTGGAAGAGCATAATGAACCCGGTGTGGCGTGAGGGCTTATATCCCTGCTCCGAATATATTTCGTTTCACCTGGAAGCATATGTATACATCTGTGTCGATGTTTTACTGTGCCTTTCGAAGAGCAACTTTTTCCGTTTTATCACTGCACGTGGAGCTTCCACGCTAAGAGAATGCTTTGAGATTCTCTGCGCTAGTTCAGTAGCATCCCAACTTGAGTTAGGGGACAAATTACTAAAGGGACCAAAAGCATCATTGAAGTTCGTACTCAACTGGGATAGAGAGAATGGTAATTCAAGGCTACCATGCATTTTTGATAAGGAAGCGCTGCATTCCGTTGTACGAGTTAGGAGAGCATTTGAAGAAGTGGTGGAGGAGAAGGGATGCCCTCAGCTTATCAAAAGTGAGATAGTGAAGTGCCAGAGCCTTCTCGAACAAGTGTTTCCAGGGATTCATAAATTTGTAGCTAGCTCTGTTCATGATATCAGCACCGATACTTACGGAAGAAAGAATGCGTGCGGCACCACTGGTTTGAACCATACCGAAGAATATGGTTTAGGATGGCGCTTAAACATATGGCGGAACAAGAAAAAAAATAATCACAATCAAGAGGCATGGGCCGCTGGCGATCTGTGTAGAGATGAAGTTCCTGTCCTCGCAACGCTATCAAAATACTCTGATTGCTTCTTGCAGATTATTCAGGAACTACTCTACTCTCCTGCTGTGCCAAAGTGCTCAAATGGACATAAAATGTGGCTGTTGGAATCTTCTCTAGAAAAGTGCAGTGTTCATAGCTCAACGATTGCCATGTGGAGCTGTGAGATCTGTGGTTTGAGATATTGCTCAGACTGCAAACAATTACCCCTGTCATTAACAGGAACGTCTACTCTCGAGTGCAGTAGCAATCCGCTCACGACGTCTTCTTGCGATACGTGTGGGAAGTTGATGGAATGCTGCCTTCCTCGGTATGAAAATCCTCGCGATAAAACGATATATTGCCCTCGGTGTGCTTCGCGCCCTTACTTACCGTGGACCACCCGGTGGATGGCATCCTACCGCACGCTCACACTCTTACTCTGTTTCTTGATCGCGTGGTTTTGCATCTTCTAATTTGAATTTCTACTCAGAGTGTACTACCCCCGATTAACCAAAGCGAAACCTCAGCAACCGAACAACAACGATAACAACAAACGATTTAAAGCTAGTAGCGTATGAGATACAGACTGAAGACTTCTTTTATTGCGCCTTTTGCTATGCTTTACTGTTCTGTGTTCTTCAACTCCCTATTTTACCATGCACCTGCTTGGTTCCTTGACATTGTTTCATTAGGTCTCTTTCACGATGACGACGGTCCTAGAAGATCTCCCGCTGATACGGGCGAAGGCACATGGAATCTACAACGAAACTGGAACTGGACCGAATGTGGGTCCAGGAAGCTACAAGATAGATTATGATCACGAAATTCTTCATTCACAGGCACCGTTCAACTCCTCAAGCCAACGAAAGCCTCTTTCCGAAGTAGATACGGTAGTTCCTGGGCCTGGAGCATACGTCATCAATGAACCAGAGAAGGGACTAGGAATTGCATCCTGCCCTTTTATTTCGGAAGCCACACGGTTTGCGGGCGCCGCAGAGGAGGCCCCTGGGCCTGGAGCATATCACACGGCGGACAAGTGGCCAACAAAGAAAAATCCCAGGTCCCACAAGTTCACGCTAGTGCATGACCGGTACCCGCACGTCGCGGAGCCCCCGATTGACGGAGGCTTCTACCAGCCGGACTTCTCGGCTTTGAACCGCGCCAAACCCCGTGCTGCCCATTTCGGACAGTATTCGGAGCGAGAGCCACCCAAGTTCAACTCGAATCCCGGACCGGGGACGTACAATCCGGATGCGAAAGTTCTGAATATGTATACATCGAAGCCATCCTCGATGTTTGCTACTAACACTAGCAGAAGCGGGGCCCCCAACTCTGACACTCCCGGCCCTGGAAGCTACAATCTTCCGTACACATTTACCAGGAAACCTCGTACAGAGACTTTCTCAGCTTTTGGATCTGCTCAGTCACGTTTTTTTAATCGCGATCCTGGAAACCCAGGGCCTGGATCTTACACGGGTGAGATTGCCCCTAGAAGGCATAAACCGATTGGAAGTCTCACTGCAGCTTTTGCATCCAACAATGATCGCTTCCCTGATGATGGACGTCCTACTCCTGGACCAGGTGCGTACTGCGACAAGAAACTACCTAAGCATATCACACACGGTGGAGAGGCGCCTTTCGGCAGCACCGTTCCACGCTTTAGCACCAGAATGGTGGATCACCCAGGCGAGTACTTTGCCTCCACAGGTCCGCTTCGCATTCCGCAGCGCATCCCAGGGCATCCAATCAAGGTCACCAGGCCTGTTACGGCAACGGATACAGACAGCGGGATGCGCTTTCAGGAAGAAAATTCATCGTATGTGCCTAAGCCGACCTCCACTACTGTAAGATCGACTTTTGGAAGCGCAAGACAGAGCGAGCCTATATCAAAGGTTCCCGGCCCAGGGAGCTACAACGGGGGTGTTTCGAATATAGGGAGGGACAACGGCATGCCGTCCGGGTGGGGCAAAGAGGTTCGATTCCCTGGTTCCGGTTGCGGTTTTGTCAACCCTGGACCGGGTGAGTACCACCACAACAGCACTCTTCTTAAGAAGACCTACAACTGCACCATCCAGTCGGATACCACGTGGCAGGATAAACACTAGATACAAAAAGAGAGCGAGAAGAACATCGATAGAGGTTGTTGTATAGAGCGCTGACACACAGTGTGAAACGGAGAGTGGGAGGTAATAAAACGATGAAGAAACAAAGGTGCTCCCATTCTGCTATGGCGCCTTCCACAATCAATTCTCATGTATCATACTTCCCACTTGCTCAGGAATGCATGCTGGTTTAGTTTTTCGGTTTCCGGGGCCACGATAGTACCGTAGACAGTGATACCGGGAGTAGCATTCATGATGTGTATGTGAATCAACAAACAAATGGTATAACGAGTGTTGTCGTATATTGGAGAAGAGGTAATCCTGCCTATCTGAACTGGTTTCTATGCGAAGTACTAATGCTATTCTGTCTCTGCACAACAACCTATTACCGCAACTTTTCGCATCCTATTCTCTTCTTCGATACTAGCACCTCTGTGTATTTTCTTATCAGTTTCTCACACCGCTGTAGTGACAATCATACGACAAAAAAGACCTCTTCCTAACCTTAGGAGTACCTATTACGGTTGATGTCCTTCTCTGATGTCTCCAATTACGCTAGGTCATTTTCTCGGCTGCCATTATTTGTGCGCCGCGCCATCCAAGTAGACCAGATGGAGCTGGACTCTGCACTTTCGCAGATGTACTCCATCTGCGTCAATCCCTCTTTGGTGAATAAGATGAGCAGGGCGCGAAAAGCGACAAAAAATCGATTCTATCGCGATGACCCCGCTTTTGTTGTTCTCCAGGTCTTCTTTACTGTGATTCTTAGCATTGCAATTAGTTTCACGGGGTTTGGCTTAGACCTTGTGAGCCTCGCGGAAAACATTGTGTTTGATATACTCTCTTACGGTTGTTGGAGCATACTCTTCACTTCAGCGGCATGGTGGGCCACCAACAAGTGGTTGATGGACTCCACCTACATAGCAGAAATGCATCGCGACGTGGATTGGCGCTATTCATTTGATGTTCATTGCAACGCGTACTTCTTCTACTTTATTTGGACCCGAGTATTGTCTTTTATTTTACTACCATTCACCGCAGGTCCGAGCTTTTTTGCATGTTTGCTCGTCAATATCCTATTCTGTGCTGGCAGTGCCGGGTACTTCTACAATCTCTTTCTCGGATATTTAGAACTACCAATGCTAACACGCCAGCAGCAATTACTCTACCCGATACCGTTGCTGGTCGGAGTTGTTCTGGTGGCTACTCTTTTCTTTGGATGGAATGCGAACACCAGATGTTTCGGGACACTGTACTCGTAGCTTGCGTTCCCGATGTCTTGAAAGAGTACGAACGACCCTCGTAAGAGCACAAGAATTCCAATCCAGGCATTAAGTCCTGAACCCCATCTCCAAAAACGGCGCAGGGGCGGCGCCGGAGTTCTTAACATTTTGAAAGAAAACGTACCACAGGGTGAAATTGCTCTTGCTAGCATGCTGGTAAGCCTTCTAGAAGGATGTCCACGAATTGTGGTCGGCAACCAACAAAAACTAAATAACTGAAAATAAGTTATATATGCGCTACTAGGTGCGGGCCTACTCTCGATCTGCCTGTAATCTTGATATCCTCTTCTTCCCTTCGTTTCACTCCTCTTTCTTCTTACGCTCGACAGCGTGCTTCAGAATTTACCTTTGATTTGCTTCTTCGGCCAGCGCGCGCCTGTGGCTTGCAGCCAAACTGCGTTCTGAGGCCAAATAAGTAAGAACCGAAACACGGTGCTCGAGGTTGGGGGTTCTGCACGTAATCCATTAAAAAATGAAAGGCTCTTTTGTGTTTCGGCGTTACCCTTTCAACAAACGTGGTCCTAGGGAGCATAAGTCGTGGAAACACCATGTGCTTACCGAACCTCCAAAGCCCGTTCGCTGGCGCGATCCCAAGGTGTGGACTCGGGATCTGTCGGAAATGAAATCGTTCGATGCACCACAGTGGGACCTTTGGCTGCATCGACCGCGGTCTAAGGATATGGAGGAGGCGCTACAACCTTTTATGGACATGCCTCAGTCCCTGAAAGATCGCCGGTACGACATCCCCTGGTGGGCCAACCCTTTTGGGGCGTGGTATCTGCAGAACATTCTATCTGTGGAACTGATGAAGCTCCCTAGCCGTACGAATGCTGAGAAGATCGCGATTTACAGGGAGAAGCACAAATCCCAACATTGGGGTGGCGGGAAAGCAGAAGCTCTAAAAGATGACGAAGTTCTGCTGAAAAACCTGATTCGGGAGCGATGGCGCACCCTTGAGTTTGGGGATCGGAGTGCAGGGTATCCGTGCACGTTCAGTGATTACATTCAGTTCTTGAATGAGTGGTTTAAGTCCTTGGATGAGGAGGGCCTCCAGCGCCTCAGAGAGCATTTCGACAGAAAAATTCGCCCGCTGCTGGCAGTGATGACCCACGTGGACCTGCTTTGGTTAGAGGCTCTAACACAGAACAATCAGAAGAATAAGGAGCAGGTAGAACGCCGGATTGCCTTCCAAACGTCTCTAGGAACGCCTGAGTTCTTCGACATGTCAAAACGACTGAAGTATGAAATAAACGAGGATTACAAAGTACGAGACGAGCTGGGCCCCGAGTTGTTCGCTTTGTGGTCGAAGGCGCCGGAACGCTGGCCGCCGGAGCGGCTTGCAAAGATGTATGGGCTCGATTTCACTCTTGTGCGTAAGCTGCTGGTATGGCACCACTTCAAGGCCTGCTACGACGCCTGCGTGGAGCCCGACTGGTCGCTGCCGAAGCGTCTCTTCGCCCTTGAATGGATCCGCGACGTCCGAGCCAGGAAACACGGTCTTTTCTACGGCAAGCTCCGATTCGCCGAGCAAAAGATCAGTTTCTACAGCGACAAGTTTCTTTTCAAGGATCTTGTGAACCGACGGGAGGCCAGCTACGCTAACGTGTGGGAGATGGATGACCCGTACCGGTTTCTGCAGACGGAGGAGGACTACGAAGACTACTGGGGGGATAATTACGACCTCTACAAGAGAATGTTCCCGGAAATGATCGGCCGTACCGGCGAGCCAGTACAGCAGTACAGCCAGATGCCAATCTGGGCAGGGCCGCACCGAGACCATGCTAATAAATCAGAGCATAACTGGATGTTCGCCGAAATCGGTGTTAATGTTGGGCACGAGCCCCTCAAGAAGGTGGAGCTGGACCCCACCAACGAGAAGCGGCGCCGATTTATTATCCGCCAACCGGACGGGACACTCCGGTCCGCCAAGATGTCAGAGATGCGGGCATGGTACTGGAAGGAAGAGTGGGCAGATTTCCGATTCTGGGCGCCCAACATGGAGTGGGGTGTGGAGAACACGCCGTCGCAAGAGCAGTACCAGGAGCACGTCCCGGACACCCCTGACGCCGACTACCGCAAACAGCGGCGCGTCCAGTCGCGCCCAGTGAAGTGGTTCTACGAAAGCCACTACACCCGCACAGGAAACTTTGCTGGATTTCAGCCACTTCGCTTCATGCAGCGCGGGACGCGCCGAGAAGTACGGTGGCCGGACGTCATTAATGCAGCCGTGCAGATTGAGAAGAACAAGCCGTCTGCTTACGTCTTTAAGGCTATTCCCGAGATGTAAACCGACCAGTTCTTATCCGTTCCGCTGCCTTCGCGGCGTTTCTTCGCGTATCCACAAACGTCACCTTAGCTAACAGAAAACAACAAGAACAATATTTCACTCACAAGCAGTACTTTCCTATTGGAACTGCTGCTGCTAACACAGAATGCTTGCCCCCGTTACAATCTGTGTGGGAACACTTCGACCTGCGTTTTCCTCCGTCTCTCTTGTGGTTTCTCATTGTGGTAGAAAATTACAGACCCCACTAGATTCTCAACAAACCTTGTCTTTTATTCGCGCAAGAAATCGACTGACTAGCCAGCAGGATGCTCCGCGCTCTGGAGGAGGTCGAGATGGACCATGAGGTCTTGGCGGAGATCGAGGAGGAAGAGCGCCTGGAGTGGCAACAGAACCAGGCGAAGAATTGGCGTGCGGCGAACAGCGCCGAGTACGCTTTTCGAGGGGCCTTCCACTCTGCTGTGACAGGAGACAGGACGCAGCCCCCCGAGAAGATTCGAAAAGTCATCAAGGACGCTGGTGACCTGTCCGATAAGCGCCTCAAGGCCGAGCGGAAGCTGGCAGTGGGATTTCTTCAGTACGTTCCTCTGGCGCTGTACAAACTGCTGGAGACGATGCCCATGCCGTGGGAGGATGCCAAGTACGTGGATGTGGTGTACCACGTCGGGGGTGCCCTATCCATTGTGAAGGAGACGCCTCAGGTGGCAGAACCTGTGTATACCGCCCAGTGGGGATCGGTGTGGACGAAAATGCGCCTGAATAAGGTGGAGCTCGCGCTTCAGGGTGGTAAGTTTCCTCGTCAGGTCCACAAGGGAAACGAGAATGAGCCGCCGCTGGACTACGCGGACCACCTCATGGATCGCATTCCGCCGCCTCCTCTGCAGGATAACCTTGATGAGGTGGACGATGCAGCCATTTCTGACTGGTTCTACGACCCGTTCCCCCGTCTGGTTCGCCCTAATCAAATCCGTGGACCGCGCCGGCCTAACGGGTACTACTTCTCCATCGACGTCATGGAGGCGCTCTTCCGACATGCCTCCTCTATTTTGCCCCAGTTGGATGACCGCAACTACTTCTACCTGTGGGACATCAAATCCTTCTACACTGCCAAGGCGATGCATCTCGCCATCCCACGCGGACCCAAGTTCGAGCCACCAGAGGCCCTGAAGGCCGTCCGGGACGAAGACGAAGACTGGACCGAGCTAAACGACCTCCGGCGGGTAATCCACCGCGACGACCCCCGTAAGCCGCGCTTCACCATGCTCACGGAGCGCCAGATCGCGTTCCCTTTTCTCTACGGTACCGCCACGCGAGATGTGCGCTCCCTCGGGGTATACCATTTCCCGTCCTCCTCTCGGGTTGAAAACGATGACCCTGAGCTCCCGTGCTTCGCTACCCACCTATCGTTTCACCCCATTACGGCGGTAAAGAAGGAGTTTAAGGAGAGCGACCTCAACAGCTCTAATGTAACGCTTAGCTCTTCGACGGTTCGCGCGGCAGAGGCAGCTGGGACGACGCTGGACCTCCCCCCAGACTTCGAACCTTTTCTGTCGGACCTGCCAATTGAAGCAGACTCCACCAAGTCAGCGCTCTCTCTCTTGTACGCCCCAGAACCGTTCAACCAATTCGAGGGTGGAATGAAGCGACGCATCGACGTTCCGTTGTGCGATAAGTGGTACCAGGACCCACCGGACCTGCTCACCACCGACGACAGGGACAAGATCCTGCGCAGTTACACACAGCTCCTGAAACACCACGTGAAACGCAGCTTGCAGCGAGATCGGCTGAAGGCCCGCTTGACTGCGGATGCTCTCGACGATGAGAACCCAGGAGCTGGTCGCCGGCTAGATCGACTCAGCAGCATGAAACATTTTGAAACCACCAAGATGGAGTGGCTTGAAGCAGCGCTGCAACTGATGCGTCAGGGACATAACATGCTGGTACAACTGATCAACGTTAAGAGCTTACCATACGTTCACATTGACTACAACTTCGAGGCCAAACCGACAAGAACACTAACAACGAAAGAGATAAAGAAAAGTCGTCTCGGGCCTGCCTTTCACATGATCCGGGAGCTGCTGGGGTTCGTGAAGCGCCTTGTGGACATCCATGTGGGCTATCGCTTAGGGCACAGCAACGCTGCACAGCTGTCCGACGCACTACACTACCTCTTTACCCATGTCGGGTCGCTCACCGGTATCTACAGGTATAAGCTGCGGGCCATGCGGCAGATCAAGCGGTCTCGAGATATCAAGCATATGCTATACAGTAAGTTCAATGTTGGCGATGTTCCCAGCGGTCCGGGGTGTGGCTTCTGGGGGCCATCGTGGCGTGTGTGGGTGTTCTTTCTGCGTGGGATGACGCCACTCCTGCAGCGCTACCTCGGGAACCTCACGGACCGTGTTCTGCGGGGTAGAGCGAAGAAAGGCAAGTACGAAGGCAAGCGAATCACTCGCCAGCGTGTGGAGACAGATAAAGATGTGAACATCAAGGAGGCGTTTCGCCGCGAGCTGCGGGAGATGCTGCCGGAACAGGCCAAGAGCTCCGACATTGTGAAGATGGATCAACACATGAACGAAGCGTTTCGCTACTGGCGTGCTGGAATGCCGTGGTCCGTCCAGAACTTGGCTAAGCCTTTGGAGGATCTCGTCAGAAAGTACGTCAAGCTACGCGCCGAAGAGTACATCCGCATTACCCAACTGCAGCGCCAGCGAATTGCGGATGGCGACACCGTGGACAAGCAAGCCTTCATGAAGAATCTTGGCCGACTCACTCGCTTAAAAATTATGGACGAGAAGACGCGGCAGCAGGAGTACCTCTCTGGGACGAATAAGGAGCGCATCTACGACCCGAAGGAGTCCGAGGAAATGTTCCGTATGATGGCCAATTGGCTGAGTGATAGGGGCTTCAAAAAAATACCCTTTCCGGATGCCTCGAAAACAACAGAGCTGTCCGTTCTGGAATTAGCGCTCAACCGCTTACGAGAGCAGCACAATATCGCGAATCGCCTCAAGGCCGGCCAGCGGGAGGAACAGGCTCGGATTGAGGAAGCCTTGAACTCTCCCCACAACGCGCTGACCAACATCGTCAAGGAACTTGCGCAGAATCGGCGGTTCAAGAAGGTGGATGTAGAGTACATGGATAATTTCTCCCACCTGTACCCCATCTTCAACGTGACGCCATCCGAGAAGATGGTGGACGCTTTTCTGGATCAGTATCTCTGGTACAAGTCAATGAACCTGCAGCGGTTGTTTCCCAACTGGGTGAAACCCGCGGACTCCGAGCCCGCCCCCCACCTGCTGTACAAGTGGTGCGACGGGATCAACAACAGCCCGGAGATCTGGGACGTCTCTAACGAGAGTTCCGTGGTGTTACTGCGGTCCAACCTCGAGGAGTCCTTCTACGAAAACGTGGATTGGACCTTCTTCCGCCCTCTTCTGGAGCTTATCATGGATCCGTCGCTGGTGGACTATATTGTCAGTCGCCACGACGTGATGCTAAAGTTTAAGGACATGAGTTACCACCACCATCAGGGCATTATTCGAGGTTTTATGTTCTCCTCCTTCTTGGCGCAGTACTGGGGCCTCGTCGTCGACGTCCTTCTCGTCGGTCGACAGCGCACTCTGGAACTGGCCGGTACAGCAACGAGGCCTAACATGTTCATGAATTTCGCACGGGATCCGTTCCTTGCCACTTCTCATCCCATACGGGGATACTGCCGATACCGTCACGAAGTGTACGTTCTGCTGCGCTACTCCAAGGAGGAGGCGGACCAACTGCGCCGGCGCTACTTGGAGGAAACGAAGAACGACCCCGAGTTGCGGGCCAAAAACAGCTCTGTCTACGGCTTCAAGAATGCGAAACAGTGGCCTAGGGACGGCCGGATGCGCCTTTTCCTCAACGATGTGAACCTGGCTCGTGCTGTGCTGTATGCGTTCAGTGGCAGGGTTCCTCCGTACTTGGCCACCATCACAGAGGAGAACAGCTTTGTGAGCGTGTACTCGAAGGACAACCCGAATCTTCTTTTCGATATGGCTGGGTTCTCCGTCCGCCTGCTACCTGTCTCCCGCACAGAGGAAGAGGTACTGGAAAGCGAGTCCATGTGGAGCCTCCGGCAGCGGGAGACACGGGACATCACGTGCAGGGCCTTTCTACAGGTCAGTCCGGAACACGTGAAAATGATCCGCAACAAGGCGCGGCGCACCGTTATGATGGTTGGTAGCTCCACGTTTCACAGCATCAGCGCTAAGTGGAATGCCCTCGTCACCGAGATCGTGCCCTACTACCGCGAGGCCATTTTAGGCACCAGCGAACTGCAGGATGTGCTGGCCCGGGCGGAGCACCGGATGCAGTCCCGCGTCATGATGTCCCTCAACTCCCGCGCCAAGTCGCGCTTCCCCCCGGCGATCTTCTACGCCCCGTCCGACCTTGGAGGCCTCGGCATGCTCTCTCTGGGCCACTCCCTCATTCCGGCAAAGGACCGCCTCTCCAGCGCCACGTCTGGCGGCTCGCAGTACTTCCTTGCTGGCCTGACGAACGCCGATGACATTCCTGTGCCCAACGTGCTGCAGTATTACACCCCGTGGGAGACGGAGGTGCGGGAGAGCGAGAAGGCCTGGCTAGAGTTTCGCAACAAGGAAAGAGAGAAGAAGGCCGCCGGGGGCCGTGTTTCCCTAGACGATGTGGAGCACATCATCGACAAGGGTCTCCCCCGCATCCGGGTGCGCTTCTCCCGAAACGCGGCTCTGTTCCACTTCAACACGGGTTTTCGCTGCCGCATGGAGTTCCAGCGGTACCAGGCGGGAAAATATCTCAAGAACTGGTGGTTTCACCCGGAGCACGACGGCAACATCTGCGGCGGTGTACTGGAGAAGTACCGTGCCGACATGAACGTGGCCCTCGGTGGTGTGGAGGCCATCCTGGAGCACAGCCTGTTTAAGGGCACGGGATTTCCGTCGTGGGAGGGCATTGAGTTCAACCGCTCGGGCGGGTTTGAAAACAGCAAGAAAGACAGCAACCTTGCCAAGCAGCAGCGTGCCGGCCTCATGACCAAGGTGCCAAACCAGCGCTTTGCTCTGTGGTGGAGCCCAACGATTAATCGCACCGATATTCAGGCTGGCTTCGAGTCCAAGATCGACATGACTGGCGTGCACATGTGCGGCAAGCTGGAGACAATCAAAAAGTCCCTCATCAAGATCTTCAGCGGGTCTCTCTGGGAAAAGTGCCACGGGGCCGTGGTGAACGACATCGCGAGCAAGCTGAAGGACACGGACGCCATGCAGCTCCTCCAGTCCGCCTCTGTGGCGCTGCAGCAGCAACACCCACAAAAATCGTACACCTTCACCACGTCGGCCCCCGATGTGGTGCTCACGAGCGCCGGCCGCTGGCCCGTTAGCCCCCCAAGCAGCATCGCGGAGGAACACGAGGACCCTCCTACCTCCACGGCGCCGAAATTCTTCATTGACGTGCAGCTGCGCTGGGGTAACTACGACAGTCACAATATCGCCCTTTACGCCCGCGAGAAATTTGTAGAGTACTCCAAGGCGATGCCAAAGGTGTACCCCTTTCCTTGGGGTGTCGTTGTGGCCATTGATCTTGCGTACAACTGCTACAGTGCGTACGGGTGGTGGATCCCCCAACTCAAGCCGTTCCTTAAGAAGCTCATGACGGTCATTATGAAACATAACATCACCCTGAACACCCTTCGCGATCGAATGAAGCGGGACCTGGGTCTCTTCAGTTCCTCCCCCACCGAAGCAAGTCTCTCCGACACGAACCTCGCTGAACTCTTCTCAGCGGATATCAAGACCTGGATCGTAGATGACAGCCACACCTACTGCACCAGCGAGCAGCCAACGCCGGACGGCGGAAAGAAATTCAAATCCGAGAATGGCGCCGTCGTGGTCTTCGAACCAGTTTCAGGGCAGCTCAAGATGAGCATTGTGCACAAGAGTGTGTTCGCTGGGCAGAAGCGCCGCTCGAAGCTGGCACGAGAGAAAGCAGCGGAAGAGATCGCGTCGTGGCTCCGCAGTACACCTGAGAGAGAGCGTCCCGGCAAGATCATTGTGACGCGCTCCCGCTTCCGCCAGACGCTGCACAACATGCTGGTCTTGGACTATCCTAATATTGTTGTTGGGCAGAGCGACCTGAATCTGGCGCTACCCAAGATACTCGACCACAGCCGCCTCATCGACCTCCGCATCAGCGCCACAGAGAGCGAAGCGGATCGCAAAGGACTCGAGTTCTGCCTGTACGACGACTGGCAGGAGAGCCTCCAACTGCAGCCCATCACGTGCTTTCAGCTGCTGAACATTATCCTTCGGGGGTACCACTACAACCGGGAGCGCACCTGCCAGATCCTGCAGCCAGACCTGCACGTGGAGGTGCGCCGACAGCACTTCTGGCCCACGTACGCGACGCGCCGGGAGTGGGAGCAGGTATCGGTGCGACTGCAGGAGATGATCCTTGCCAACGCGGCTCGGCGCCTCAACGTGAGCCCGAAGGACCTGACAGAAAAGGAGAAGGAAGGCATCCTCCTCGGCAAGCGGATGACCACCATCGAAATCCAGGAGGAGGAGATGAAGGAGATTGAAGCCATGCGGCGCACGAAGCTCGCCGAGCCTGTGACAGTGAACGTGACGACGGCCAGCGGGGAAGTGAAGCAGCGTAAGGTGGGGGCTGCGTTTAACTTTGGGTCCGGCCCTGACCGCAACTGGCGGGCGCAGCACCTGGCCGACGCCGCGAACCTGACCGACACGACCCCCGTCACGCTGGATCCTTCCCGGGCGACTGCCAACAGCGATATCCTCGTGTTCCCCGAGGATCTGCTCAGCCGAACACTGGCAGCGTGCGACGTGTCGGTGCAGTGCTGCGCGTACCTTTTTGGCCACCTTCTCCCCGACTCCCCGATCAAGGAGGTGATCGCAGTCATGTTCCCCCCACAGGCGGGCACGCCGCGGGAGACGCGAACGCCTGCCAAGCTCCCGCTGGACTCGCCGCACATTGTGGAGAACCACCTCGAGCTACTCGGCATTGTTCGCGTGTGTGAGTGCGAGACGGAGATCACGTCGCATGACCTCGCTATGCAGGGCCGACTTCTTCGCCAGAACGAAATGCTGGGGAAGCGGGACCTCGTCTCGGTTGTGATGGCGGTGTCGCAGGACGGCGTGCTAGTGCGCTGCTACAGCAGCACGCCCGAGGGGACCGCCTGGGCGATGGAGCACGCGGAAGGCGCCCTGAAGCAGTCAGCGTCGGAGGTCCCACAAGATGCGCAGGGCGGGCATTACGTGTCGTGCCGCAGCACCATTGCCCGCGGCCGCTGCGGCTTCTTCCTGGTGCCCCAAGAGAGGGTGTGGAACTACACCTTCCAGCGAGCGTTGTGGCACGAAAACAACGAGTTCGACGTCGTGGTGGACACCCCGTTACCCTTTTTTCACGCCGCGCACCGTCCGGATCACTTCCTCAACTTTGTGCGTAGTGGGGAGAAGCCAGAAGCCGACGCGGTGGATGAGATGGAGGCGTCAGACCTCCTCGAAAACGAGGCCGGGGCGCCGTCTCGGCGAAACTAAACAACGATCTCTCTAATCAGAAAAACTTTTGACCGCCACACCTTTTTACAGGGTGGGTGGTGGTGGGTGAAAGTATGCCACTTGAATGGTTCACCTCACGACGAATGGATCGCCATGTATCCTGCAGCATTTTGGCTGGAACCGGCGGCTAGGGTTCTAGTCTTGGTTCTAGTCTTCAGTGGCTAATTGCACCGCTAGTGTCTTTTTTCTCCTATTCTTGTCGTTGGTCTGCAGAAACCCTAATAGAATCATACCACCCCTGAAGCACACGGAGGATCCTTCCTCCGCCATTCAATTAATATTGTTTTCAGTTTTAAGTCCACATTCCCGTTTCTCCTTCGTACACACTTCTTTGTATATACATTTGGGGGGCAATAGATACAAGCCTAACCTCTTTCGGAGGACCCCCTCTTTAGAGGCTCAATAAAACATAAACATCAATAAAAACCACTCTTCCTTATCACTGTGGGAGCAACCCGCTTCTCACCAACGCTGGAAAGGTTTGCACACTATCTACCAGATTTATACAAACAAACAACAAAAAAACAAGTAAAAAAAAACACACAAGTAAGACTCTCGTAGAACCACCGCTATTTAGTGACGAAGGCGCCCTCGTGTGTGTGTAGCAATGCTGGAGCCTATTCGAGCATCCCAGGTGTCGTGCTCTTCCCCCTCGCCCACCTTCTCCAGCAGGTCGCAGCAACGCTGCAAGGGGAGTAGCGAGCAGGAGCTTTTGCTGCCAAAGCTCGTAGCCGATGAGAGCCTGCCGCCCATTAAGAATAACGGCTCCACCTCCTCCCAGACGAGCCCACTCCAGAGAAGACGTCGGTGGAAGCTGTCGGACTTTGAATTGCTGACTACTCTAGGAACAGGTTCCTTTGGCCGCGTGCGTCTTGCACAACTGAAGGGAACCCAGGAATACTTCGCGATTAAGTGCATGAGGAAGGAGAAAATCATAGCAAAGCGGCAGGAAGTCCACATTCGGGACGAACGGTCCATCATGATCGAGCTGTCCCACCCCTTTATTGTGAAGTTGATTACCACGTTCCAGGATGTCCACAGTGTTTACTTTGTCCAGGAGTTCGTGATGGGCGGAGAGATGTTCACCCACCTCCGTGCTGCCGGCCGCTTCCCGAACGACGTGGCAAAGTTTTATCACGCGGAGCTGGTGCTGGCGTTTGAGTATCTGCACTCGCTGGATGTCATCTACCGTGACCTGAAGCCGGAGAACCTGCTGCTCGACAACAAGGGTCATGTGAAGATCACCGATTTTGGCTTTGCGAAGCGGGTGCCGGACCGCACGTTCACGCTTTGCGGGACGCCGGAGTACCTTGCCCCGGAGGTGATTCAGAGCAAGGGGCACGGGAAGGCGGTAGACTGGTGGACCATGGGGATTCTGCTCTACGAATTCATTGCTGGCTACCCACCCTTCTACGGAAATTCCGCTATTGAAATATACGATCGCGTTCTATCGGGGAAAATCAAATTTCCCAATTGGTTTGCCAATAGCGCAAAAGAACTCGTACGCGGGCTGTTGGAACTAGATCCATCGAAGCGTCGCGGCGGAACGTTTGGAGGGGCGGAGGATGTGAAGAAGTCGAAGTTTTTCCACGGGGCGAACTGGAAAAAAGGTGCTGAACCGGGACTACCCCGCCCCGCTGAAGATAATTATCTCAAAGCCGGGGGATACAAGAAATTTCGAGAAGTACCGCGATAGCGTTCCCAACGCCCACCCAAAGTTTTTAGCGCCAGAGCAGCAGCGGGCTTTCATCGGCTTCTGACACACGACAGAGGCATACAAGAGATACAAGCAGTGCGGAGAATCGCTTCCGCGGTGGGACTGCCACACAACCCAATTATGTAATCTAGGAGCGAAGTATACGCATCTATATCTATATCCCCCCTCCCCCCCCCCTCAATGTTCTTCGGAGGTGGAGTCGATTCTCTCGCCGGAGAAGTACTGCCGCCCAAAGTGTGACGGCGTCGGGCCCATTCATTTCTTCATCTTGAATAAATGGATAACTGATTTGCTCTCTCTGTCTTGTTTCAAACGAAACAACCGCCACGCGATCGCTGGTCGTTGTACTGGAGCATTAGGGAGGATTCTTTTCCTTTGATTCGTTTTTTTTTTCTTTTTTTTTGTTTCTCTTTGCTTTATTATTTCATTCCTCCTCCCCTCCCCTTTTTTTTTTGCGTACAATGCACACAACCTTCTATTGTGAAATGGCTCCTACCTAACCCAACTTCGCCTCCCATGCAGAAGAATAAGTTATTCCGCTGGCACTTGTGAACGGTTTAAAAGAGACCGGAAGCATACCACTGCCAGCCCTAACTGTAGCTGTGAGCGGCCCTGCAATGGAGCCACAGGTTTTCCAGGGAACAAGAGAAACATACTCGCCCTTGTTGTAACACAATCTCTTCTTCTTTTGTTTGTATTTTTTTTTGTTCTTATTTAGTGCTCTTCTGGCATCAGCGAAAATCTGTTTTTCCTTTTATTTAATGATTTTTTTTTTTAAACTATTGCGTATTCTTGTTATTGTGATGAGGGACGTGGTGGTACGCGGCAATTGAGTAAAGCGGTGCGGACTCGAGCGCCGTCCAGAATACTTTTTCGAAAGGTGGAACGAAAGAAAACACATTCGTGGTGCGCACCAGGGTTTGCTGTGAGTGAAGGGGCAAGAATCCTAGCTGTACCTGACCGTCAATCTGCCTACACGTACCTTTATCCTTCATCCTTGATCTACTCCTCTTCGTTCTTTTATCCTTCTCTATCTTTCCTCAGACGACGCGCTACACGCACCCAGACGGCGATAGTGACGAGTCTGGTCTGTGCGGTCCACATACTCTAGGGAAATTGAGGGGGGCTCCGTGGCTGTCTGCGCACCACGGGATGAACGCCGGCAAAGAGTTGCGTTACCCCTATGGGCTCGACGACGCTTTCTGGGGACGGATTCACAAGCGCGTGACGATCAACCAGCTGACGGTGGAGCAGTTTGCGGAAGCCATCATGCGAGGGACCCTCGGCGATTACTTCCTCGCCAAGGTGGTGCGACAGGTGGCCCAGGAGTTCCGGGATGCGCTACTGGAGCGCGGTGACTGGACAGAGATGGAACTCGTGGCAGTCAACGGGAGGAAGTCCGACATGATTGTTGGAATGCAGAGGGCCGTCCATCAGCTTCTCATGGCGCAAGGGCCGCTGCATTCCGCTGCCCCCAGCGACACAGCATGCGGTCTGCTTCGCGTGCCGTCTACCATACCCCCCCATGACACCACTGAGCTCCTCCACGATGGCGCCAGGGCCCACGGCATCTGCCGTTCCTCGGCACGTCCCACCCCCGACCCCGACCCCGGCCCCGGCCCCGGCCCCCATGCCCATACCTACGCCGGATCAGCGCAGCTTGTTGCTCGCGCTCAACCGATGGGCGCCGCCCTTCTTTCGGATGCTCTGTATTGTGAAGTCTGTCTCGCTGCACTACGGCAGCACCCCCCATCAAGTTCCAGGTTCCGGTCCACTTTGCCGACGGCGTCCACGCCCGGCGCCTGCGAGTGCTGGTACTCCCCTTTCAGCAGACACCTGAAGCCATCTCCCCGTACAAGTGGCCCGCCATAAAGGATATCTTCATTTACGTTAACGACCAGAAGGTGCAATCCTCGTGGCGCCGGGCGTGGCCAGAGCGGGCGTCGGGCGTCGCGAAGAGCCTGCTGCCGCTGGACATCACGCAGTTCCTGGTGCTCGGCGGCGTGGCACCGCAGCAGCGGCTGAAGATCGATATTTTTCACAAGGAGTTCGCCACTAGCGCCGCCATCGTCATCGCGGAAGTGTTCTCGATTGAAGACGTCGCGGGCCGTATTGTATCACGTGAGCTACGCGGCATAGAGCCTGTGGGAGTGCAAGCAGCGCTGCGGCAGCCACCGCCGCTGCAGCTAGTGGACAATACGCGGCGCTTGGAGGCGCTCTACAACACTGTTGTCGACGCGGGCGCGGAGGAGGAGGATATCGTGGCCGATGACCCTGTTGTGTCGACCTTTTGCCCGCTGACCCGGGGCCCCATGAAGGTCCCTGTGCGGGGGGCTCACTGCAACCACGTGCAGTGCGTGGACCTCACCAACTACCTGGTCACGTGCCAGAGAGCGAGCTACTGGAACTGCACTGTGTGCGACGCGGAGATGCGCGAGGAACACATCTGCATCGACACTCTGCTGTGGGAGTTCCTCGTGCTCGCCCGCGACAAACCCGGCGGTCTGCCGGTGCGCTTGCAGCTTTCTCGACGCTCCAGCCCGGCAGCAGTGAGCGCCCCGGGCAGCTCGACGGCCTTCTTCTGGCATCCGGCGCGCGACAGCCGCGGCGATGCGGATGTGGTGCCGGATAGCGACGATGACTTGGATGAAATGGATACAAAACGGCGCGGTGTCGAGGCGCTCCCCTCACAAGCCGCCCCTTTTGCGGATGCCTCCAGCAGGCCCCAGTGGGCCGCCATGGCGGGTTCTGCCGACAACCCGATTGAACTGTGACGGTCTTGCTGGTGGCGCAGAGGCACGGTACGTTTTGATACAGCGCGCGTGCCTTAGCCACACACGGAAGGTATTCTAACGCCCCAGGCGTGCTGCAGGGGCTGCAGAGGGGCTGCTCGTTGTGACAAGCGAAGCCACCGCCTCCTCCTCCTCCTTGTCTTATGCCTCTTGTTATCTTCTCCTCCTTCTTGTCTTCTTCTCCTCTCAGTTGTATCGTTTATTTGTTCTTTTTTTTCTCTTTTTTTCCCCCGTCTCCTACTATTTTTTTAATCCCTAAACTAGCCCTCTTTTCTTTCCTTTTTTCCTCATTTCATTTTTTTTTTCGGATCATCTTCAGCTTTCTCCCATTTCATTTCCCCACTCCAATACCCTAACCCCACTCCAATAATTAGTGCAGCGACAGCTTGCCACACGCCTCCAGCCGTACAAACCCAGCACCCAGCATGCCCCGCATCATCTTCACAATGAGCGCCTTGCAGGCGATCGGGAGTAAGTTCAAGCCAGAGCAACACCTCTCTCCTGCCGATGAGAAGCGCTTCGACGTTATCGAGGCCGGTATCATGCCTGTGAAGCGAGCGGACCCTGGACCTGGTAACGCAGAGCCGGCAACAGGTCACAACAACAACAATAACCGCGATCGTGATCGTGACCGCGATCGCCGTGACCCAAGGCGAGTGATGAACGAACGGTTTCAGCCGCCGCCGACGCACCGCCGGGGCCAGGATCGGAACTCCGAGACCTTCGAAAAGGGCTACCGCTACCACGTGGAGAAGAGCGATGCCCACAACCGCGAGCTGAAGGCGACGATGGACTTGGAGGACAAGCGCCTGGAGGAGCAGAAGCTGGGGAGCTCACCAACACCAGAGGAACGCAAGGAACAGAAGCAAGGGGATGAGGTCGATCACGTGCTAGAGGATTTTATAAAGGGCGAAGCAAACGCCGCAGCCCTCTCCAAGCGCTCTCGCTTCTTCCAGGGTGGCTCTGACGCGGCGAGCAAGAGCCCTGGCCCCGCCCCTAACAGCGACACTGTGTGGGGCACGAGCCCCAGCGCAGGGCGTTCTTTTGATCCCGCGGCAAACATGGGCGAGCAGAACGAGACGATAACCATGTCGCGCATCGCAAACTTGCCAACGGCTGCCCAGGGGCCCAACCAGGTGGCGAACCTGCTGTTCAACGGGGTGACCCCCGCAAACAGCAGCGCGCCGGCTCCGCAGAGTGGTCCTGGCGTGGTGTGGAAAGCCCAAGACGTGGAGAACTTCCTCGCCATGCAGCGCAACCGGAAACCCGTCACCGAGGGCAAATGCGTGAAGGCCAGCGACCTGGAGATGGAGCTGCTCCAGAATGCGAGGAAGAACAATTCGAACTCGCAGGGCACCGCCCCTGCTCAAGCGCCACAGGCCAACGCAACCGTGCAGGGTCTCACGCTCGCACAGTCTCGGGCGACACAGCAGCAACAACAGGCACAGGCGCAACCGCAACAGGCGCAACAGGCCGCCGCAATGTCGCTGCGGTACCAGCAGGCCCAGGCCCAGGCCCAGGCCCAGGCCCAGGCGCAGGCCCAGGCCCAGGCCCAGGCGCACGCCATGCAGTGGGACGCCCTGCGTTTCCCACCCGGGGCGAAGGTTCCCGGAAAGGCGCCGGGAGGGGCGGTAGGGCCGCAGCCCGGCCAGTACGTCCTGCCTGGCTACTACCCCTCCAGCGCAATGGTCTTCCCCGGGCAGCAACAGGTCATGTACGTGCCGAATACGATTCCACACTTCTCCACCAGCGCTGGGAGTGCCAGCTACATGTACCCCCAGCCCGGGTCGCAGCCCCCGTCAAAGCACCGCTAAGGCCGTCACAGCGCAGGCGCTGTTGTGCCAAAAGAGGTGAAGTGCGGTGCCGGCAGCGAGACTTCCCCGTTACTAGGCCCTTTTCGGCTTTACTATACACGTTCTCCCTCTCTCTATATTATTATTATTATTATTATTTTGTTTCTTTTTTTTTTGAGTGTGTTCTAAAAAGTTTATTAGTGTGCGAGCGTTCATGTGCTCGAGGTTGTGCAAAGGACCAACAGGGACCCTGCTCCAGCAGCGGAAGCGTAGCGCTGGCCCCAAGTACAAAATGAACGCGCTTATGGGGTGGGGAGCAATGCTGCGTTCTTTTAATTGTGTTTCACTTTAAGTATCTCTCTTGTTCTTTGAATTTGGTCTTCTCACGACGGGGCCAGAGATCAAAGCAAACCAGAAACATCAACACGCAAGCCAAGCTGCTGTGTGAGACGTCGCACATCGGCATGTGGCGGCCCTGCCGGGTGCGTGGGCTCCTTCTTTGCTGCTCCAGCTCTCTTCCTTCTCCGTACTGCTGCCTGCCTCTTCAGATCTCACAGGAAAGAAATGCTTTTTTGACTTCCCCCCAAAACAACAACAACAACAACAACAACCATTCTTCACTTTCTATAGCCTCTTCCTCTTCCCCAGCCAATACCAATAGAAGTAGGGCCATCCCGTGCAGGAAAGGAAAGGAGCCGCCCTTCAGACACCCAGCGGCTTCCCGCACGTTCCGCAACGGGTACCGATTACTCTCGCTCTACGCTTCTCTATCTCGGTGGGCCGATGGAGTTCGCTGCTGCAGCGCTCGCCGGCATCCTGGCCCGGCTAGTCAGCCACCCGCTCGACACGGTCAAGACCGTTAGCTTCACTGGCTTCGCAGCTGACGGCGGGCCGACGGCACGTATGGGCTACGCTCAAGCCGTGCGGACTATCTGGGCTGGCGAGGGGTGGCGCGGCTTCTACCGCGGTGTGGGCGTGACGGTTCTTGGCGCCGCTCCTGGCGTTGGTATGTACCTGTCTTGCTATCATTACGCCCATCAGCACCAGCAAGAGTTTGCCCAGCGCTTCTGGCGTGGCGACACACCGAGGGCAGTGTCGCACTGGATCTCCTTCACCAGCGGGCTAGTGGCGGAGGCGGTGAGCTGCCTTGTGTGGGTACCGATTGATGTGTCCAAGGAGCGGCTGCAATCCCAACCACCGAGCCTCGCCGGCCGGTACAGTGGGAGCTTCAACGCGCTGCAGACGATCATTCGTCTCGAAGGCCTCCGTGGTCTCTACAAGGGCTACTGGTCCACTCTGGGGAGCTTTGGGCCCTTCTCTGGGTTGTACTTTGTTTTTTACGAGTACTTCACGTCTCGGCTTAGAGCCACCGGCTTGGCCAAGAGGGATGGCGGCAGCGCTCGCTTGTGGGTTCCCCTGGCTGCTGGCTGCGGCGCCACCGCCGTGGCGTGTGTCTGCACCAACCCGCTGGAGCTTGTCAAGACGCGGCTGCAGGTCCAGCGGACGGTGCTGAAGTCCCCTCGTGGCAGCGCCGCACCGACGCGCCCGCTCTTCGCCTACCAGTACAGGGGCCTCTGTAGTGGGCTGCGGGGGGTGGCGGCGAGGGAAGGGGTGACGGGGCTGTGGCGGGGAACCGCCGCTCGAATTCTCTTCCAGGCCCCTAACGCTGCCCTCACGATGGTCCTCTATGATTTTTTTCTATCGCGCTGCCGCAGCAGGCGAGAGAAGGAGGGGAACAACTAACGAACTCTCAGAAGACTGACGGCCCCATCGGCAACTGCCGCCGGCCACGGGCGCAACCAGTTCGCTAGTGCTTTTTCTTTATCATCGTTTAATTCGCAACAACAACAACAACAACAACATCAACAACCAGACGAACACAAGAACACGCACTGTGTGGATGCGGCGCGTGCTGCTCTTTTCTCTCTTCTCTGCCCCTCAATGATGTTCGTCTTCCCCACTCTATGCATGAAGCTCACTCTCTAGACACATACGCACGCACTGTATATACCGATTGACACACAGCACGAAGTACGAGCGATACGTTTTGCTTTGAGGGCACCAAACAGCGATGAGTTCACTGGAATCCATGCTGTCGCAGCTCATTGGGGGCAACGGCTCGGGGCACCCCGGAACCTTTTCTGTCCCACTGGAGGCGCTGCTGGGCGGGGGTGGCGCCGGGCTGCGGCCGCCGTCCGGCGCCACCCCCGCCCGAAACGGGGGTCCTGGCGCTGTCTTCCGCGGTGAGTTGCCGCCTGCCTTGTGGGTGCAGATGGAGCAGCAGCGAAGCTCCGCGCCAGCGCCGCGAGCCACCCCGAACCAAGCTCCGCCGCCGCCTCCGGCCGCCGTTTCGTTTCAGGCGCAGGAGGCGGAGCGCCTGCGTGTGCAGGGCAACACGGCCTTTCAAGCCGGCAAATTCAAGGAGGCAGTGGAGCTCTACACGCACTCCATCAACCTCGACCCCAGCTCATCCTTCTGCTACAGCAATCGCTCTATTGCGCATCTCAAGCTGGGCAATGTGGTGGAAGCGGTGGCAGACGCCGAGGAAGCCGTGAACCTCAACCCGAACTCGTACAAGGCGTACTACCGGCTCGGCACCGCCCTCACGGCCCGTGGGGATTATCGCCGCGCGCTGGACAGTCTGCGCCGCGCATCAGCGCTCGCGACGGAGAATGCGGAGAAGGAGGCAATCACAGTAGCGCTGGCGAAGTGCGAGTCGAAGCTCAGCCGCAAGCCGGGCACCCGCCTGCTATCCGAGAGCAGCTCCACCTCCGGTGTGTCGCTGGAGGCGGTGGCCGACGCGCCGCTCAACTTCAACGATCTTCTCAGTCGAGCGAAGCGCGCCCTAGAGACCCGAAGTCAGGTTGGAGCGTACCGGCTAAACTTTGAGGGCCAGAAGGAAATTGTGGAGTGCCGCTTGCGTTTCAAGCGGGTCCAGGAGCTTCTCCACGTGGCGACGTCGACGCCGCTGGCGGATCTCGTGGCGCAGGCGGCTGAGAAACAGGAGGCGCTGCGAAGGATGCTCAAGAGCGACCAGCGGCAAACATACAACGTGGTGAAGAAGGACCGCGACACGTCGTACCAGCAGCTCTGGCGAGCGGCGGAGGAGGTTGAGCGCGCGGTGAAGGAACTGACGCTGATTGCCAAGGACGAGCAAGCGTTTTTTGAGCGTTTTGGGAGAGACACGAACGAATCGCGGGTGGTGGAGCTGCAGAGCGGGGTGGAGGGGGTGCCGGAGGGCCCCGTGGCGGACCCCGATACGACCTACGCGACAGACGATCCAAAGCGTTTCGAGGAGCTCCTCCAGCGCCGGCTGGAGATTGAAGAGGAGGTGCTGAAGGCGCAGCAGCGGCTAGCCGTCACGGAGGAGGCGGGGCGCGAGTTCTTCTGCGCTCTCGTTGCCGAAGAGCGCTCGATGGACAAACTGCAGCCGCTGCTGAAGGAGGCGGTGGCGCTCAACAACGAGCTGGAGCACCGTGCACGATGCATAGCCCGCACCACCACGTCGGAGTTATCCGATGAGCGCCTGGCCATGCTGAAGGGGATGAGCGACAAGATAGGGGAAGTGCAGGCACAGCGGACGGCCTTTGAGAGCTCCATGGCAGAGGGTAACCGACTGCTGGAGCAGGAAGCGACGTTGGAGCAGGAGCGACTGATTCTGGAGCGGCAGCGCATTGAACTGCAGGGGGAGATTGAGTGGCTGAAGGTCTGCGACGAACCCCAGAGCAAGCTGAATCACCTCGAAAACGCCTTACAGCTTCTCCAGACCAAGCTAGAGGCGTCGCAAGCCGCACAGAAGGAGCTCCAACAGCGAATTCTTGCCCTCATCGAAGGAGATCACCCGGAGCTGGCATGGACCTCCATGCTGTCCGGCTCCCGCATCCTCCGCCTGGTAAAAGGGAGCGGCCTGTGGCTCAACATCTCTCTCGCCGACGTCGAGGTGCAGGGGCAGATTTCAACCTCGGCGACCTCAACCATCTTCCGCGCGTCGTTCCGGGGCGAGAGCGTCGCCATCAAGGAAATATCTATTGAGAACGACGAGGCTCGCACGCGCTTTCGCACGGAAGTGAGCATAGTGGCGCGCTGCCGCCATCCCAACGTCATTGCACTCAAAGGTGTCTTCTTCGACGGCAGCAGCGCATACATTATTCTCCCGCTGTTTCAACGCGGTTCCCTCAAGAATTTCATTGATCGGAAGGAGCCCATCAGCTGGGGTGAACTCCAGGACGTGCTACGCCAGCTCGTGAGTGGGGTGGCGTACCTGCACGAGCAGGGGATCGTCCACACAAATATCCGGCCGTCCAACATATTTCTCGGAGAGCACAACCGCCCTGTCATTGCAGACTTCGGCATCGCTAGCCGCGTTTGCGAACTGGGGCCAGAGGCAAACCCTGCGGCGCAGGTCCCCCCCGAGAAAATGGGATCGCCGACGTTCCACAACTATCTGGCGCCGGAGTTGCTGGAGGGGGGGCGGAGACCGTCCTGCGCCTCGGATGTGTGGTCGTTGGGCCGCACTCTGTATGACGTGGCGTCGCAGAACGCGTACTTCCACGATTCCTCGTTAGGGATGCCGTCGACGCCGACCCTCTTTCCATCGCAGGCGCGGGTGGAGGTGGCGGCAAAGCGGGTAGGTGACGAGCAACTCGCAGACCTTATATCCTCCACCCTCATGTACGACCCTGGCCGCCGCCCGACGGCGTATGAGTTGCTGGCGCACCCGTACTTCAGTGTCTCTCTCAACGCCCACCAGTTCAACCGGGCCACAGCGCTGATTAATAGCGACGAGCGACTGGAGGCGGTGCGGTCCTACATACATGCCATCCGGCGGGAGCACTCTAAGGTACTCGTGTCCGTTCAGCGCTCTCAGATGGTCGAGTCCGTGGCCGCGATATTTCCCCAGCTGAGCGAGCGGGAGATGGTGGCGCCCATTATGGTCGTCTTCCAGGGCGAGGCCGGCATCGACGAAGGGGCCCTCACGACCGAGATGCTGAACCTGTACTACGAGCAGCTGGTGTCCCACCACGGGGGTCTGGTGTGCGCCGAGCAGGAGGGGCAGGCGTTCGGGGAGGCGGGCGACGCACTCGTCACTGGCGCCACCTATCTGCCGGCGGAGGACACGGCAAGCATCGAGACCAGTGCGTTTGAGTTGCTGGGGAAAGTTATGGTGAAGAACATCGTGGAGAATCGCCCACTGCCACTGGAACTAAACGCGTCGGTTCTCAAGTACTTCTGCGGGGCACAAGTATCGATACTGGACCTGGAAGAGTACGACAGAACCCTCGCTCGCCACCTTAAGCAGCTGCGGCTCATGTCCAACGAGGACTTGGAGGCGGCGTATCTGGACTTCTCCTCCTTCGCACCCGAATACTTGGCCGAGCAGTTGGACGGGAAATACACAGCGAGCACCGCCGTGCAGCCCTCCAATGTCGGAGACTACATCAAGCTCTCCGTGGAGTACACGCTGATTCACAAGCGCGTCAAACACCTGGAGGCGATGAAGAAAGGCTTCTACCACTACGCTTCACTCTCTAACCACTTACGCCTGCTGACTCCCTTTGATCTACAGCTTCTTCTCAGCGGGATGCAGCACATCAACCCTCAGGTGATCATCGACGCCCTCGAGTTCAAGAACTTCCCTTCGACCTCCAAAACACCGGAGAAACTGAAGGAGCTACTGTTAAAGATGACACAGAACAATCTGCGGCGCTTCCTGCAGCTGTGTACCTCCACAGCCGCTCTGCCGCTGCATGGGTCCCTTCGAAAGATCACGGTAGTTTGCTGCGCCGACGTCCACCGTCTACCGGTTGGCCATGGGTGTGTATACCAGCTGGATCTCCCCGATTACAACGATGCAAAGGAGCTGGAGGAGAAACTTCTCGTGGCCCTCGCCCACGTGACCGACGGCTTTCACATTGTGTGACACAAAACTTCCGCCATCGCCATCGCCATCGCCATCGCCATCGCCATCGCCATCGCCATCGCCATCGCCATCGCCATCGCCATCGCCATCGCCATCGCCATTGCCATCCGGCCGGCAACAACAACAACAACAACAACAACAAAACACACGACAAGGTTGTTCTTTTTTTTTTCTTCTTCCTTCTTCTTCTTTTTGACCGACACTATTTTATTCGTGGGCAGTTCCTGAAGAGAAACCCTTCTTCATCCAATAGCTACTTTATTCGCGTGTTACGTCACGATGTCTCTCAACACTCCTGCATGCGACGACGGGTCTGATGAGGACTGAATCATTTGTACCATACCGAAAGGTATATACCTTAACAGCCTTCATCACAGTGATCGAGTGCGCAACATGCTCACGTTCCCGCCAATACGCTTTCTTTGCTATCTCTCTCTCTCTCTTTCTCTTTACTCTTTGCTCTTGCGTACGCTCACTTCCGGCTGCCCTTCCCACCTACAACTCCAGTTTAGCTGTGCAGCTTGAGTTACCATTGCTATCTCGAAGCGAACGCGCTCAACAGAACATAATTCTATATATCCCCTAGCTGTATTGCGCACCTTCTCCATTCAGCGTAGCATCGTAGATAGAATCGTATAGAAAACCCTTTTTTTTTGTAGTTGTTTGTGTCTTCTCATTCACTCGTAGGCGTAGAAGTTGTACCCTTCCCAGCCTAGAACTCCCGAGACTTAAAATCTACGCCGCGATGGCCGAGAAGAAGTTCGAGTTTAAGAAACCGGACACGACGGGATGGACGTTGGCGGACTTTGAGCTCAAGGACACACTAGGTACAGGATCCTTTGGCCGCGTGCGGCTGGCAAAGAGGAAGGGAACCGAGGAGTTCTACGCCATGAAGTGCCTCAAGAAGCGAGAGATTATTCGCATGAAGCAAGTTCCCCACCTGCACCAGGAGAAGTCGATCCTTCTGGAGCTATCGCATCCATTCATCGTAAACCTGTTCTGCTCCTTTCAAGACGACCGTAAGGTCTATCTGCTGTTGGAGTTCATCCTAGGCGGAGAGATGTTCACCCACCTCCGTGCTGCCGGCCGCTTCCCGAACGACGTGGCAAAGTTTTATCACGCGGAGCTGGTGCTGGCGTTTGAGTATCTGCACTCGCTGGATGTCATCTACCGTGACCTGAAGCCGGAGAACCTGCTGCTCGACAACAAGGGTCATGTGAAGATCACCGATTTTGGCTTTGCGAAGCGGGTGCCGGACCGCACGTTCACGCTTTGCGGGACGCCGGAGTACCTTGCCCCGGAGGTGATTCAGAGCAAGGGGCACGGGAAGGCGGTAGACTGGTGGACCATGGGGATTCTGCTCTACGAATTCATTGCTGGCTACCCACCCTTCTACGACGATACGCCGTTCCGAATTTACGAGAAGATCTTAGCAGGCCGCATCCGGTTTCCGAACTGGTTCGATGGCCGCGCTCGTGACCTGGTCAAGGGGCTCCTGCAGACGGACCACACAAAGCGCCTTGGAACCACCCGCGGCGGCGTGGCAGAAATCAAGTCCCATTCGTATTTCCACGGTGCGAACTGGGAGCGTTTGTTTGCCCGCTACTACCCCGCTCCCATCAACGTCCGATCGCGGAACGCTGGCGATACGAGCAACTTTGAGCGCTACCCCGACAGCCCTGTGGACCGAAGCCCTGGGCTAACGTCGGCACAACAAGCGGAGTTTAAGGGCTTTTAGAGGAGACGGAGAGGCCCATCGCCCGATTGAGAACGAGCGGCGATCGAAGAAGCGTTTCCCCTCTGTAAGTTCCCTACTTTCAATCAATTGTAATCCCATCCGTTTGTGGTGCGGCGATGTCGGCACGCATGATGTAAATGATTCGCGGCGTTGCCCGTGCGGGGGAGGCGCCGACGGGTGACAAATCAAAACAGTTGCTCACCAGGAAAAGGAACAGCAGCAAACATACATGAAAAGAATGAAAGAAAAAAAAAAGAAAACCAAGACTGAAAAACTAAAGAAAAAGATAAGGAAAAAAAAAAACATGTCAGGTGTGCCTCCGAGAGAATACAAGCAGCACCACAAATCGTTCCTCTCCACAGATGCTGTACCCTGGCCGTGCGAAGACCCTGAAGCACACACTGGAATTTGCTTTGAAGAAGCACCAGCTCAGCAACACCAACTCGATAGAACCAGCGGCGGTGGATGCGCGTGAGACGACAACAGAAACAGTATCAATGGATTGCTTACCCCTTGGTTCTATCTCCTCCGCCTCCGCCTCGGAATGCTGCTGCAACGCTATAATCGCATCTATCGCCGATGAGAGAGAGAGAGGAAAGGGAGCTGCTAGAAACCCACCATGGCAGCAGCTAACGGGAGACCCAGAGAACACACATTCCACAAGACGAGGTCGCGGGTGATCTCTCCAGGTTGATGTTTTTTTTTTTTAATTTTTTATTTTTTATTTGTGTACTCTCCATGTCCCCGCCGCGCGGGGTAGAGCGGGTGTTCCCCCCTAGTTGGACAGCACTCCACCAATGGGGAAGAAGGTTGATGGTAAAGAAAAAGTACATTAAGAAGTAAAATTTAGTATTCTTTTTCAGTTTTTTTTTTTTTTTTTGCTGTTCGTTTCTCAAAAAAAAATTTCTTTTTTGTTGTATATGATATGTGTGGCTGAGTGGGGAGATGTGTGTCACGACCTTGTCTCTGTGAAGGGTGATGTCCTACAGCGCCGCGCAGGACTGCTGGTGCTGGTGGCGGTGCCGCCTTTGTCTGTCAATCCAGTCGCTAGACTGTAATGTATTCTAGCTCCTCTATACCCCTCTGGGGGAAATACACACGATGGGAGGAAAGAAAAAAATTCTATCGTGAAAAAAGGAAAACGAAGGAAAGAATAGGATGTCACACGGGAAGGCGTCTCGTGGCACGAGAGGGAAGCAGTTGTGACGGCGGATGATAGAGCCGGAGACGTGCATGCGTGCAACTCATCCACATGTTATAGCGCTGCTCGGGATTCGAATTAAAACGCGCCGTAGGAATAACTCTTTTGCCCTTAATATCCCTGCGGTGTCGTGACGGGCTGACTCGTCGCATGAACACACTTACTGTTGATGCCCTTAAAGGAAGGGTCGAATCGGTTTGTAGCGCCGTTTGGTGATGCGTTGCTCTGTGTCTGTCAATTATTTGCCCCTATATCTATCTATATCTATATATTTACTTTTGTGCTGCGATTAGCGTTGCGAGCGTGTTGTGTTAGAGATGTTCATCTCTTTTTTTTTCTTTTTTTTTTCTTTTTTCTTTTTGTTTTCTTTTTGTTGTTTGTTAGACGAGACGCCGCGTCCCACATCTCCCCGGGTCCTTTCCCTCCTCTTTTTTCTACACTTTTACTACACTCTTATGTGCCTATTGGATAGCCGAGAAGAAAAAATAAAATATAATAGTAATAATAATAATAATAATGCCGTATGTGGTATCTGACCAGGCGCAGTATTCATCGCTTGTATTTGTGCGACTGGCGTCTGTGTGTGTCGCCGTGCCGCCATGCTCCCATCTTGTTGTTCTCCTCTTTCGGCTCACCTTCCTTTGCTTTCCGTGTGTTGTATGGCACAAGCGGCCTTTGCCTTATATCGTCTAGATCCTGCGGCCCACGGCACCCACATGACCCCTCCCGTCCTCAAACTTGTTGTGCTGGGGGACAGCGGCGCGGGAAAGACCTCCATCATTCGTCGGTACACGGAGGATACCTTCGACAGCTCCTACAAGCCAACGATTGGTGCGGACTTCAGGCAGAAAAAGATCGTCGTGGGCGACACCGCCGCCGCGGTGCAGCTGTGGGACACTGCCGGCCAGGAGCGCTTCGTCGCTCTGGGGGCGTCCTACTTCCGCGGCGCCGATGCATGCGTGCTGGTGTTTGATACGACCCTTCGAGCGAGCTTTGACAACGCCTCCAGGTGGTTCGAGGAGTACTACTTACACACCGGCAACCGCACCTGCGTGGTGCTGGGAAACAAATGCGACCTGGCCGCGGCACGGCAGGTCGACCGCCGAGCGGCGGAGGACTGGTGCACCCACCAAAACCGGAACGGCGACCCCGAGTGCCCCCCAGCGCAGGCACAGATCCGCTACTTCGAGACAACCGCCATTTCCGGAACCACCGTGCGGGACGCCATCGACGCCCTCGTGGGGTGCCTCTTAGCGCAGCGCTGCGGCGTCGTGTCGGCGCCAGTACACTCCTCTCTCGTCTTTCCTCAGACTCCAACGCCTCTCCCGGGCCTGGCGCAGCCCCCCGCCGCTGCCCCGCCTCCACCACCCCGCAACGACCGGCGGCCTGTCATACCAGGCAGAACCCCGCCATCCGAGACAGCTTCGGGTCCAGCTCCGTGGTGCAGCTGCGGCTAGCACCGCTACCTTAATCGTACAACGGACGAGAACCCTTGATGCAGTGGACCATGATGATTGACGACACGTGGTTGGTGGAGCACATCGTGGCGTTGCTCCTTAAACCTATATCGTGGTCTTCAGGGGGTAGTGGTACGCTGGTCTTCCTCTTCGACAAGACGCAATATATCGTGTAACCGTACCGGTGGTGACACCCCCATGGATTCTCTCAATGGCCACGAGTTCTGGCGGTAACTTCTACGGTGCTCCCCTCCCCCTCCCCTCCCCCTTCTCTCTTTCTCTTGGTATCCCCCACGTTTCAACGGCTTGCACGGCCAGTGCACGACCCCTCAAACGCGTGTTCGTTGGACCCACAAATAGTACACTGCACCTCTTCTATTCCGCCCGCGACTAAAGTCGAACTCTATTGATTTTCTCTTGTGTAGGGTTCTCTCTATTATTATTATTCTTATATTATTATTATTATTATTATTATATATATTTTCGCTCTCTCCGCCCTGAATTTTCGTTTTTGTTGTGTAGGAGGCCCTCCTGTCTCCCCCCCCCCCCCCTTCCCCTTCCCTTCTCAGCCTACTCAAGCCAAGTAAGTAGAAACACACTACGCGTCCAACGCAGACCTGGTCGCGACACTTTCACATGGGGAAAGTCAGCCTCATCGACGCGACCAACTTCCCCGTCATCTTCACGGTGGTCGAGCTCATTGCCATGGCGCTCACAGTCATGGGAACACCAATTCAGCAGTACAACCTCCGCGGGAACTGGCGAGGCAAGAAACCGTGCTACACGCTGTGGGGCTATAAGTCGGACTGCGGCAGCATCGCGTATGACGCCCAGGGAGTGGCGGCGTGGGAATGTGCAAAGCGAACCCACTACATGAACGCCGCTGCAGCCTTCGCCGTTATCTCCATTGTTACCGCTGTAGCGACTGTCGTTCTGGGTTTGTTAATGGTGTGCAACCGGTTCCGATACATTAAAGTGCTTGCGCTGTGCTGCATTACGGTTAGCGTGGCGCTCCTCATCTGCTGGGCCTGCCTCGCCACCGTATACAACTCGAAAATGTGCGCGGGGGCTACCTTCAGTGGTACCAGCTTTAGCGAATCGACCAAATATGCCGCCGGCTTCGCTGTTCTTGTCGCTGCCTGGTGTGTGCAAATACTCAACGGAATATTCACAGCTCTCATGCTGTTCGTTTGGTCCCCATAAGGGGGAAGGGAGGCGGATGACTCGCCCACCCCCTTCTCCGGTGGGGTGCGCCTGTAACGCCTAAGTAGCCCCCCCCCGTCCCTCATGTGCTGGGCTGAACAACCCTGTAGTACAGCAGAAATACAATAACTACATGCCAAGTAGAGTAGATTACCTCCATGCTTATTTTCGAAATACAAAGAGAACGAATAGGAAGCCTGCAGCCTGCAGCGCCTACACCGACATACACAACTCCCCGCAATACCTGCACCTCAAATGACAAGGGGTGGGCTTACTCCACTACAACTTCTACCATATCTAGTACGATGTCTTCTGTAGCCCAATTTCACAACTCTAACGGCTTCTTCTTCCTTCTCTTCTCCCTCCACATCTTTCTGCTATTTTATTTCCTTTGTGCTCTGATCGACACAACGAACGACGCATGCCGATGCGCTGCTCTGTTCCTTTCGAAACACTTCTTATCTCCGGTGGTGCTCCACAGCCTCTTGTACAGGAACAGAAGAGAGCAACGTTTGACCGCCAAACTTGTAACGGGCGTTGGTGCAAATAAGAGTATTGTGTGCTGTGCTATCCATCCGTAGCTGCATGGCTCTCATTTATTGTGGAGCGAGGCATAGCTGTTCCACCTCTCGGTCTTTCCTCGTGCCCGTTATCCTGTGCTTTATTTCGTGCTATGCGCTGGTGCTTTGCTGTGCATCTATTAAAACCATTCACCGTGAGCGGCGGTGCCAGTGCATCACCCTACATGGACTTTTGAGACAGGTTGCGGTATGGCCCTGGTAGCACCTTCTCTATTTCAGCTAATCGTGTGAAGCTGCTAAACTGCATCTTTGTGGCTTGAAATACGTTGAAGCTGTTTATGAGAGACGATCATCTTTGCATCTTCGCTGCTAGTTTGGTTTCGGATTCCGCCAAAGACCGACCTCGTTGCTACGGCGAGGGCGGATATGCGAAAGGGGGACGGGCAAGGCTAACGGCTCCCCTGCATCACCCGGTCTACTTTGATCGATTCTCTGAACCTTCCCGTAGACCCCTCCTCCCCCTCCCCCCCACACATTCACCCACCCACCCACACCCCACCACCTTCTGCTACATATCGATCAAGTAGTTGTGGCGCACCTGCCCCGAGAGTCCGTGGCACTGTCCTTTGGGCGGAGCATTCCCCCCTGCAAAGGAGGCTTCCTCCGTCGTCTTCCTTCATCTCGGGGGAGCACGTCTGAACCAGGTTTACTGTGCCCGTGACCCCGACCAGCTGTTATTATATCCTCTGGCATTTGTGGTGCCCCGCTGCAATGCCTTCCATTCTCACTTGGATCAGCCCATTTGTTGCTTAATAGTACATTGCCTGACATCATTGACACACTACTCGTCACGGCTTATTCTTATTAATTAGTTTTCATTATTATTTTTCTTTGGGTTTAGTCGGCAACAGTTGCCTCCCCACCATCAATAGCGTCTGAACAAAATAAAAGTTCTTTTTTTTCTTCATACGTACGCGCAGACAACTGTATGCATCTATGGACTGTTCCGCCACGCTGAGAGACGACTAGCACGCCTGTCGGTGCCGGTCGTAGTAGTTCAGTGATGCTGCAGTGCGAAATAGCCTAAACGGCCGTTGCTACAAAACAACAACAACAACACCATACTAAAAAGTGAAATTATAAGCGTTGTGTGGCCCCTTGTGGGGGGCGTGATGCCGCCGACTGCTGGCCGTTCGATACCCTGTGCGGTGCGCTGCGGGCGCCTTTTTTTTTGACTGGATGCCCCGCCCGCCTACCTGCCTGCCCGCGTACCTGCCTGTCTGCTCGCCTCCCCTCTTTGCTTCTTCTCTTTTGTGCACTCTTGTGCGCCGCTGCCACTGCTGCTGCTTTCCTCCCCGGACGCCTTCAGCTTCAGCTTTCCAACCACCCCTTCCCCTTATCTTTTTCCCCTCGTCACCATGGGCCTCATTGGCGGCACAGTTGGCGCTATCATCTTCACTGCGCTGGAGGTTGTAGTGCTGGCGCTTACTGTGATCGGGACACCGATCCAGCAGTTCAAACCCAAGTATGGCGGCAATCATTGCTTCACGCTGTGGGGCTACAAGGCGGACTGCGGCTCGACGACGTATACTATTCGTGGCAAGGATGCGTTTGGCTGTGCTCAGCGAAAGAACAACATGGTTGGCGCGGCTGTTTTTGCCATTGCCTCGATCGTCTTTTCTCTCATCCTTGTGCTGTACGGCGTGATGGTGATCCTGCACTGCTGCACCTCCTTCTTGCTGCCTGTTATTCTCTCCATCTTGACCGCTGGAACGCTTCTCGTGTGCTGGGCCTGTGTCGCGGGGGTCTTTAACAATCGTATGTGCAAGCACCAAGTTACGGATGGAAAGTATAAGGAGTGGTACGATTATGGTGCTGGTTTCGCCCTAATCGTGGTTGCGTGGTGCGTGCAGGTTGTGAACGTCGTTTTTGCGTTCGTGATGATGTGCTGCTGAGCGTGAGTGTGGAGACCCACATCTGAGTGCTTCTAAAATTACTTCCATAAATATAATATCCACTCAAGCATCTTTTAATTTGTTAATTTATTTTTCTTTTCGTTCGGTCATGGGCCCGCATCATGTACGCCCATAAATAACCGTAGCATCCGCGCAAGAGAGCACGTGCAAGCGTGCCCAGCTTCCTTCCTTTAAATGCCTACCGAAATAGGGACACTACTATTACCAGCGTTATTGCGTTGCGGTTGCTTTGCCGTTCAAGAGCGACCCTGTGCCTGCCGACCTCCAGCGTGTCGGCTGGGTGGGGGAATTTAATATATATCCGGCCATCTCGGCCAAGAACACTGCACTGTTATGGCACGCGTAGCAGCGCCGCTCGCCACTGATTGCCCCGGCGCCTTCCTTTGCCATGTGCGCGGGGTTTGGTGTTCGGGGCGCCTGCTGGGTAGTGGCTGCTGCTTGATCTGCCGCTGTGCATGAGGATGTGCCAGAGAAACACATATATTCCTTTTAATTTATTTTGTGAAAAGTTTTCCTCGTTCTCATATACATATTTTTCTGGGAACAGCGACTGTGCGAGACAAGATACAGAACCAACGGTGACCGCAGAAGCGCGTCAGCACAGCAGACACGACAGAAGCGGTCTCGTTTTAACTACTATGATAAGAAGAAACAATAACCCGACTGTGGCCCCTTTTGGGGGCGTGACGCCGCCGACTGCTGGCCGTTCGATACCCTGTGCGCTGCGCTGCGCTGCGGGCGCCTTTTTTTTTTTGGATGCCCCGCCCGCCTACCTGCCTGCCCGCGTACCTGCCTGTCTGCTCGCCTCCCCTCTTTACTTCTTCTCTTTTGTGCACTCTTGTGCGCCGCTGCCACTGCTGCTGCTTTCCTCCCCGGACGCCTTCAGCTTCAGCTTTCCAACCACCCCTTCCCCTTATCTTTTTCCCCTCGTCACCATGGGCCTCATTGGCGGCACAGTTGGCGCTATCATCTTCACTGCGCTGGAGGTTGTAGTGCTGGCGCTTACTGTGATCGGGACACCGATCCAGCAGTTCAAACCCAAGTATGGCGGCAATCATTGCTTCACGCTGTGGGGCTACAAGGCGGACTGCGGCTCGACGACGTATACTATTCGTGGCAAGGATGCGTTTGGCTGTGCTCAGCGAAAGAACAACATGGTTGGCGCGGCTGTTTTTGCCATTGCCTCGATCGTCTTTTCTCTCATCCTTGTGCTGTACGGCGTGATGGTGATCCTGCACTGCTGCACCTCCTTCCTGCTGCCTGTTATTCTCTCCATCTTGACCGCTGGAACGCTTCTCGTGTGCTGGGCCTGTGTCGCGGGGGTCTTTAACAATCGTATGTGCAAGCACCAAGTTACGGATGGAAAGTATAAGGAGTGGTACGATTATGGTGCTGGTTTCGCCCTAATCGTGGTTGCGTGGTGCGTGCAGGTTGTGAACGTCGTTTTTGCGTTCGTGATGATGTGCTGCTGAGCGTGAGTGTGGAGACCCACATCTGAGTGTTTCTAAAATTACTTCCATAAATATAATATCCACTCAAGCATCTTTTAATTTGTTAATTTATTTTTCTTTTCGTTCGGTCATGGGCCCGCATCATGTACGCCCATAAATAACCGTAGCATCCGCGCAAGAGAGCACGTGCAAGCGTGCCCAGCTTCCTTCCTTTAAATGCCTACCGAAATAGGGACACTACTATTACCAGCGTTATTGCGTTGCGGTTGCTTTGCCGTTCAAGAGCGACCCTGTGCCTGCCGACCTCCAGCGTGTCGGCTGGGTGGGAATTTAATGTATATCCGGCCATCTCGGCCAAGAACACTGCACTGTTATGGCACGCGTAGCAGCGCCGCTCGCCACTGATTGCCCCGGCGCCTTCCTTTGCCATGTGCGCGGGGTTTGGTGTTCGGGGCGCCTGCTGGGTAGTGGCTGCTGCTTGATCTGCCGCTGTGCATGAGGATGTGCCAGAGAAACACATATATTCCTTTTAATTTATTTTGTGAAAAGTTTTCCTCGTTCTCATATACATATTTTTCTGGGAACAGCGACTGTGCGAGACAAGATACAGAACCAACGGTGACCGCAGAAGCGCGTCAGCACAGCAGACACGACAGAAGCGGTCTCGTTTTAACTACTATGATAAGAAGAAACAATAACCCGACTGTGGCCCCTTTGGGGCGTGACGCCGCCGACTGCTGGCCGTTCGATACCCTGTGCGCTGCGCTGCGCTGCGGGCGCCTTTTTTTTTTTTACTCGATGCCCCGCCCGCCTACCTGCCTGCCCGCGTACCTGCCTGTCTGCTCGCCTCCCTCTTTGCTTCTTCTCTTTGTGCACTCTTGTGCGCCGCTGCCACTGCTGCTGCTTTCCTCCCCGGACGCCTTCAGCTTCAGCTTTCCAACCACCCTTCCCCTTAGTCGGCTGGGACGGCATCAGTATGGCGGCAATCATCTTCACGCTGCGCTGCGAGACGTATGTGGATGCGTGGCTGCTTCCTTCGATCCACCGACTGCCAGCTGCCTGTTAATCTTGACCAACGCCGGCGGTCGATTGCTTCAATCGCGTGGTGCGTGCTGTGCGCTGAGCGTGAGGCTCTGATTAATTTACTATTCGTTCGGCAAGGGCCCGCATGTACGTTATGGCTGCAAGCGTGCCCAGCTTCAGCGAAATAGGGACACTACTATTACAGCGTGCGTTGCGGTTGCTTTGCGGCGACCCTGTTGCCGACCTTGTCCAATTGCCATCTCGGCCAAGAACACTGCACTGTCCGCCTTTGCCATGGCTTGCTGATCTGCTGCTGTGCATGAGGATGTGCCAGAGAAACACATATATTCCTTTTAATTTATTTTGTGAAAAGTTTTCCTCGTTCTCATATACATATTTTTCTGGGAACAGCGACTGTGCGAGACAAGATACAGAACCAACGGTGACCGCAGAAGCGCGTCAGCACAGCAGACACGACAGAAGCGGTCTCGTTTTAACTACTATGATAAGAAGAAACAATAACCCGACTGTGGCCCCTTTTGGGGGCGTGACGCCGCCGACTGCTGGCCGTTCGATACCCTGTGCGCTGCTGCGCTGCGGGCGCCTTTTTTTTTTACTCGATGCCCCGCCCGCCTACCTGCCTGCCCGCGTACCTGCCTGTCTGCTCGCCTCCCTCTTTGCTTCTCTTTTGTGCACTCTTGTGCGCCGCTGCCACTGCTGCTGCTTTCCTCCCCGGACGCCTTCAGCTTCAGCTTTCCAACCCCTTCCCTTATCTTTTTCCCCTCGTCACCATGGGCCTCATTGGCGGCACAGTTGGCGCTATCATCTTCACTGCGCTGGAGGTTGTAGTGCTGGCGCTTACTGTGATCGGGACACCGATCCAGCAGTTCAAACCCAAGTATGGCGGCAATCATTGCTTCACGCTGTGGGGCTACAAGGCGGACTGCGGCTCGACGACGTATACTATTCGTGGCAAGGATGCGTTTGGCTGTGCTCAGCGAAAGAACAACATGGTTGGCGCGGCTGTTTTTGCCATTGCCTCGATCGTCTTTTCTCTCATCCTTGTGCTGTACGGCGTGATGGTGATCCTGCACTGCTGCACCTCCTTCCTGCTGCCTGTTATTCTCTCCATCTTGACCGCTGGAACGCTTCTCGTGTGCTGGGCCTGTGTCGCGGGGGTCTTTAACAATCGTATGTGCAAGCACCAAGTTACGGATGGAAAGTATAAGGAGTGGTACGATTATGGTGCTGGTTTCGCCCTAATCGTGGTTGCGTGGTGCGTGCAGGTTGTGAACGTCGTTTTTGCGTTCGTGATGATGTGCTGCTGAGCGTGAGTGTGGAGACCCACATCTGAGTGTTTCTAAAATTACTTCCATAAATATAATATCCACTCAAGCATCTTTTAATTTGTTAATTTATTTTTCTTTTCGTTCGGTCATGGGCCCGCATCATGTACGCCCATAAATAACCGTAGCATCCGCGCAAGAGAGCACGTGCAAGCGTGCCCAGCTTCCTTCCTTTAAATGCCTACCGAAATAGGGACACTACTATTACCAGCGTTATTGCGTTGCGGTTGCTTTGCCGTTCAAGAGCGACCCTGTGCCTGCCGACCTCCAGCGTGTCGGCTGGGTGGGGGAATTTAATGTATATCCGGCCATCTCGGCCAAGAACACTGCACTGTTATGGCACGCGTAGCAGCGCCGCTCGCCACTGATTGCCCCGGCGCCTTCCTTTGCCATGTGCGCGGGGTTTGGTGTTCGGGGCGCCTGCTGGGTAGTGGCTGCTGCTTGATCTGCCGCTGTGCATGAGGATGTGCCAGAGAAACACATATATTCCTTTTAATTTATTTTGTGAAAAGTTTTCCTCGTTCTCATATACATATTTTTCTGGGAACAGCGACTGTGCGAGACAAGATACAGAACCAACGGTGACCGCAGAAGCGCGTCAGCACAGCAGACACGACAGAAGCGGTCTCGTTTTAACTACTATGATAAGAAGAAACAATAACCCGACTGTGGCCCCTTTTGGGGGCGTGACGCCGCCGACTGCTGGCCGTTCGATACCCTGTGCGCTGCGCTGCGCTGCGGGCGCCTTTTTTTTTTTTACTGGATGCCCCGCCCGCCTACCTGCCTGCCCGCGTACCTGCCTGTCTGCTCGCCTCCCCTCTTTACTTCTTCTCTTTGTGCACTCTTGTGCGCCGCTGCCACTGCTGCTGCTTTCCTCCCCGGACGCCTTCAGCTTCAGCTTTCCAACCACCCCTTCCCCTTATCTTTTTCCCCTCGTCACCATGGGCCTCATTGGCGGCACAGTTGGCGCTATCATCTTCACTGCGCTGGAGGTTGTAGTGCTGGCGCTTACTGTGATCGGGACACCGATCCAGCAGTTCAAACCCAAGTATGGCGGCAATCATTGCTTCACGCTGTGGGGCTACAAGGCGGACTGCGGCTCGACGACGTATACTATTCGTGGCAAGGATGCGTTTGGCTGTGCTCAGCGAAAGAACAACATGGTTGGCGCGGCTGTTTTTGCCATTGCCTCGATCGTCTTTTCTCTCATCCTTGTGCTGTACGGCGTGATGGTGATCCTGCACTGCTGCACCTCCTTCCTGCTGCCTGTTATTCTCTCCATCTTGACCGCTGGAACGCTTCTCGTGTGCTGGGCCTGTGTCGCGGGGGTCTTTAACAATCGTATGTGCAAGCACCAAGTTACGGATGGAAAGTATAAGGAGTGGTACGATTATGGTGCTGGTTTCGCCCTAATCGTGGTTGCGTGGTGCGTGCAGGTTGTGAACGTCGTTTTTGCGTTCGTGATGATGTGCTGCTGAGCGTGAGTGTGGAGACCCACATCTGAGTGTTTCTAAAATTACTTCCATAAATATAATATCCACTCAAGCATCTTTTAATTTGTTAATTTATTTTTCTTTTCGTTCGGTCATGGGCCCGCATCATGTACGCCCATAAATAACCGTAGCATCCGCGCAAGAGAGCACGTGCAAGCGTGCCCAGCTTCCTTCCTTTAAATGCCTACCGAAATAGGGACACTACTATTACCAGCGTTATTGCGTTGCGGTTGCTTTGCCGTTCAAGAGCGACCCTGTGCCTGCCGACCTCCAGCGTGTCGGCTGGGTGGGGGAATTTAATGTATATCCGGCCATCTCGGCCAAGAACACTGCACTGTTATGGCACGCGTAGCAGCGCCGCTCGCCACTGATTGCCCCGGCGCCTTCCTTTGCCATGTGCGCGGGTTTGGTGTTCGGGGCGCCTGCTGGGTAGTGGCTGCTGCTTGATCTGCCGCTGTGCATGAGGATGTGCCAGAGAAACACATATATTCCTTTTAATTTATTTTGTGAAAAGTTTTCCTCGTTCTCATATACATATTTTTCTGGGAACAGCGACTGTGCGAGACAAGATACAGAACCAACGGTGACCGCAGAAGCGCGTCAGCACAGCAGACACGACAGAAGCGGTCTCGTTTTAACTACTATGATAAGAAGAAACAATAACCCGACTGTGGCCCCTTTGGGGCGTGACGCCGCCGACTGCTGGCCGTTCGATACCCTGTGCGCTGCGCTGCGGGCGCCTTTTTTTTTTTTACTCGATGCCCCGCCCGCCTACCTGCCTGCCCGCGTACCTGCCTGTCTGCTCGCCTCCCCTCTTTGCTTCTTCTCTTTTGTGCACTCTTGTGCGCCGCTGCCACTGCTGCTGCTTTCCTCCCCGGACGCCTTCAGCTTCAGCTTTCCAACCACCCCTTCCCCTTATCTTTTTCCCCTCGTCACCATGGGCCTCATTGGCGGCACAGTTGGCGCTATCATCTTCACTGCGCTGGAGGTTGTAGTGCTGGCGCTTACTGTGATCGGGACACCGATCCAGCAGTTCAAACCCAAGTATGGCGGCAATCATTGCTTCACGCTGTGGGGCTACAAGGCGGACTGCGGCTCGACGACGTATACTATTCGTGGCAAGGATGCGTTTGGCTGTGCTCAGCGAAAGAACAACATGGTTGGCGCGGCTGTTTTTGCCATTGCCTCGATCGTCTTTTCTCTCATCCTTGTGCTGTACGGCGTGATGGTGATCCTGCACTGCTGCACCTCCTTCCTGCTGCCTGTTATTCTCTCCATCTTGACCGCTGGAACGCTTCTCGTGTGCTGGGCCTGTGTCGCGGGGGTCTTTAACAATCGTATGTGCAAGCACCAAGTTACGGATGGAAAGTATAAGGAGTGGTACGATTATGGTGCTGGTTTCGCCCTAATCGTGGTTGCGTGGTGCGTGCAGGTTGTGAACGTCGTTTTTGCGTTCGTGATGATGTGCTGCTGAGCGTGAGTGTGGAGACCCACATCTGAGTGCTTCTAAAATTACTTCCATAAATATAATATCCACTCAAGCATCTTTTAATTTGTTAATTTATTTTTCTTTTCGTTCGGTCATGGGCCCGCATCATGTACGCCCATAAATAACCGTAGCATCCGCGCAAGAGAGCACGTGCAAGCGTGCCCAGCTTCCTTCCTTTAAATGCCTACCGAAATAGGGACACTACTATTACCAGCGTTATTGCGTTGCGGTTGCTTTGCCGTTCAAGAGCGACCCTGTGCCTGCCGACCTCCAGCGTGTCGGCTGGGTGGGGGAATTTAATATATATCCGGCCATCTCGGCCAAGAACACTGCACTGTTATGGCACGCGTAGCAGCGCCGCTCGCCACTGATTGCCCCGGCGCCTTCCTTTGCCATGTGCGCGGGGTTTGGTGTTCGGGGCGCCTGCTGGGTAGTGGCTGCTGCTTGATCTGCCGCTGTGCATGAGGATGTGCCAGAGAAACACATATATTCCTTTTAATTTATTTTGTGAAAAGTTTTCCTCGTTCTCATATACATATTTTTCTGGGAACAGCGACTGTGCGAGACAAGATACAGAACCAACGGTGACCGCAGAAGCGCGTCAGCACAGCAGACACGACAGAAGCGGTCTCGTTTTAACTACTATGATAAGAAGAAACAATAACCCGACTGTGGCCCCTTTTGGGGGCGTGACGCCGCCGACTGCTGGCCGTTCGATACCCTGTGCGCTGCGCTGCGCTGCGGGCGCCTTTTTTTTTTTTACTCGATGCCCCGCCCGCCTACCTGCCTGCCCGCGTACCTGCCTGTCTGCTCGCCTCCCCTCTTTGCTTCTTCTCTTTGTTTGTGCACTCTATGCGCCGCTGCCACTGCTGCTGCTTTCCTCCCCGGACGCCTTCAGCTTCAGCTTTCCAACCACCCCTTCCCCTTATCTTTTTCCCCTCGTCACCATGGGCCTCATTGGCGGCACAGTTGGCGCTATCATCTTCACTGCGCTGGAGGTTGTAGTGCTGGCGCTTACTATGGTCGGCTCGCTCATGGGGGTGTTTGTTCCGATCCAAGAGGGGAGGAAGGACTGCTTCACGCTGTGGGGGTATAAATATAATTGCTCATCGACGCATTACGATGCGTACGGGGTGGAGGCTTTTGGGTGTGAGGAGCGGACAGAGTTGATGCGTTACGCTCAGTCTGGTTTTTTGTTTTCCATGGCAATGTCGGCTCTTCTTGTGGTATGTGGGTGCAGATGATCCGCAAGTCGCGTCTATTTATTCTTTTTGTTCTTCTTTCCATCTTGAATAGTTGCACGCTGAAGGTTGGCTTGATACACATGGAAGACGTAGTAGAGAGTTATCTGTGCCCTTCCTCATTCTACTTCGGAAGATATCACGATTGGTTTCAGTACGGTGCTGGTGCGTGGGGATTATTCATTGCCTGTCGCTTACAGGTGCTGCTCTGCGGCTTCGTTCTTCTTTCGTTGATCTATTCTGGAGGACACTCAGCGAAATAATCGGATGGAACATCGAGCCGACTGCATGTCGTTCAAGTATGAGGTCCTTTCCGTCTTGTCTTTCTGTGTTCGCCGCTGGGAGCTGGAGAGGTGCCTGAACTTGGATGGCCACTACTCGGATGTGGGGGGGGGGCTGGAGCATCAGCAGCCGTAATTGGGATAGAGGAGAGGCGGCGCAGACGATGTGCGCTGACGTGAGCACCGAGACAAACACGACGAACACGAATGCCGCTGGCTCAGATTCCGCCAAAGACTGACCTCGTTGCTACGGCGAGGGCGGATATGCGAAAGGGGGACGGGCAAGGCTAACGGCTCCCCTGCATCACCCAGTCTACTTTGATCGATTCTCTGAACCTTCCCGTAGATCCCTCCTCCCTCCCCCCACATTCACCCACCCACCCACACCCCACCACCTTCTGCTACATATCGATCAAGTAGTTGTGGCGCACCTGCCCCGAGAGTCCGTGGCACTGTCCTTTGGGCGGAGCATTCCCCCTGCAAAGGAGGCTTCCTCCGTCGTCTTCCTTCATCTCGGGGGAGCACGTCTGAACCAGGTTTACTGTGCCCGTGACCCCGACCAGCTGTTATTATATCCTCTGGCATTTGTGGTGCCCCGCTGCAATGCCTTCCATTCTCACTTGGATCAGCCCATTTGTTGCTTAATAGTACATTGCCTGACATCATTGACACACTACTCGTCACGGCTTATTCTTATTAATTAGTTTTCATTATTATTTTTCTTTGGGTTTAGTCGGCAACAGTTGCCTCCCCACCATCAATAGCGTCTGAACAAAATAAAAGTTCTTTTTTTTCTTCATACGTACGCGCAGACAACTGTATGCATCTATGGACTGTTCCGCCACGCTGAGAGACGACTAGCACGCCTGTCGGTGCCGGTCGTAGTAGTTCAGTGATGCCGTAGTGCGAAATGGCCTAAACGGCCGTTGCTACAAAACAACAACAACAACACCATACTAAAAAGTGAAATTATAAGCGTTGTGTGGCCCCTTGTGGGGGCGTGACGCCGCCGACTGCTGGCCGTTCGATACCCTGTGCGCTGCGCTGCGGGCGTCTTTTTTTTTTTTACTGGATGCCTCGCCCGCCTACCTGCCTGTCTGCTCGCCTCCCCTCTTTGCTTCTTCTCTTTGTTTGTGCACTCTATGCGCCGCTGCCACTGCTGCTGCTTTCCTCCCCGGACGCCTTCAGCTTCAGCTTTCCAACCACTCCTTCCCCTTATCTTTTTCCCCTCGTCACCATGGGCCTCATTGGCGGCACAGTTGGCGCTATCATCTTCACTGCGCTGGAGGTTGTAGTGCTGGCGCTTACTATGGTCGGCTCGCTCATGGGGGTGTTTGTTCCGATCCAAGAGGGGAGGAAGGACTGCTTCACGCTGTGGGGGTATAAATATAATTGCTCATCGACGCATTACGATGCGTACGGGGTGGAGGCTTTTGGGTGTGAGGAGCGGACAGAGTTGATGCGTTACGCTCAGTCTGGTTTTTTGTTTTCCATGGCAATGTCGGCTCTTCTTGTGGTATGTGGGGTGCAGATGATCCGCAAGTCGCGTCTATTTATTCTTTTTGTTCTTCTTTCCATCTTGAATAGTTGCACGCTGAAGGTTGGCTTGATACACATGGAAGACGTAGTAGAGAGTTATCTGTGCCCTTCCTCATTCTACTTCGGAAGATATCACGATTGGTTTCAGTACGGTGCTGGTGCGTGGGGATTATTCATTGCCTGTCGCTTACAGGTGCTGCTCTGCGGCTTCGTTCTTCTTTCGTTGATCTATTCTGGAGGACACTCAGCGAAATAATCGGATGGAACATCGAGCCGACTGCATGTCGTTCAAGTATGAGGTCCTTTCCGTCTTGTCTTTCTGTGTTCGCCGCTGGGAGCTGGAGAGGTGCCTGAACTTGGATGGCCACTACTCGGATGTGGGGGGGGGGGCTGGAGCATCAGCAGCCGTAATTGGGATAGAGGGAGAGGCGGCGCAGACGATGTGCGCTGACGTGAGCACCGAGACAAACACGACGAACACGAATGCCGCTGGCTCAGATTCCGCCAAAGACTGACCTCGTTGCTACGGCGAGGGCGGATATGCGAAAGGGGGACGGGCAAGGCTAACGGCTCCCCTGCATCACCCAGTCTACTTTGATCGATTCTCTGAACCTTCCCGTAGATCCCTCCTCCCCTCCCCCCCACACATTCACCCACCCACCCACACCCCACCACCTTCTGCTACATATCGATCAAGTAGTTGTGGCGCACCTGCCCCGAGAGTCCGTGGCACTGTCCTTTGGGCGGAGCATTCCCCCTGCAAAGGAGGCTTCCTCCGTCGTCTTCCTTCATCTCGGGGAGCACGTCTGAACCAGGTTTACTGTGCCCGTGACCCCGACCAGCTGTTATTATATCCTCTGGCATTTGTGGTGCCCCGCTGCAATGCCTTCCATTCTCACTTGGATCAGCCCATTTGTTGCTTAATAGTACATTGCCTGACATCATTGACACACTACTCGTCACGGCTTATTCTTATTAATTAGTTTTCATTATTATTTTTCTTTGGGTTTAGTCGGCAACAGTTGCCTCCCCACCATCAATAGCGTCTGAACAAAATAAAAGTTTTTTTTTCTTCATACGTACGCGCAGACAACTGTATGCATCTATGGACTGTTCCGCCACGCTGAGAGACGACTAGCACGCCTGTCGGTGCCGGTCGTAGTAGTTCAGTGATGCCGTAGTGCGAAATGGCCTAAACGGCCGTTGCTACAAAACAACAACAACAACACCATACTAAAAAGTGAAATTATAAGCGTTGTGTGGCCCCTTGTGGGGGCGTGACGCCGCCGACTGCTGGCCGTTCGATACCCTGTGCGCTGCGCTGCGGGCGTCTTTTTTTTTTTTACTGGATGCCTCGCCCGCCTACCTGCCTGTCTGCTCGCCTCCCCTCTTTGCTTCTTCTCTTTGTTTGTGCACTCTATGCGCCGCTGCCACTGCTGCTGCTTTCCTCCCCGGACGCCTTCAGCTTCAGCTTTCCAACCACTCCTTCCCCTTATCTTTTTCCCCTCGTCACCATGGGCCTCATTGGCGGCACAGTTGGCGCTATCATCTTCACTGCGCTGGAGGTTGTAGTGCTGGCGCTTACTATGGTCGGCTCGCTCATGGGGGTGTTTGTTCCGATCCAAGAGGGGAGGAAGGACTGCTTCACGCTGTGGGGGTATAAATATAATTGCTCATCGACGCATTACGATGCGTACGGGGTGGAGGCTTTTGGGTGTGAGGAGCGGACAGAGTTGATGCGTTACGCTCAGTCTGGTTTTTTGTTTTCCATGGCAATGTCGGCTCTTCTTGTGGTATGTGGGGTGCAGATGATCCGCAAGTCGCGTCTATTTATTCTTTTTTGTTCTTCTTTCCATCTTGAATAGTTGCACGCTGAAGGTTGGCTTGATACACATGGAAGACGTAGTAGAGAGTTATCTGTGCCCTTCCTCATTCTACTTCGGAAGATATCACGATTGGTTTCAGTACGGTGCTGGTGCGTGGGGATTATTCATTGCCTGTCGCTTACAGGTGCTGCTCTGCGGCTTCGTTCTTCTTTCGTTGATCTATTCTGGAGGACACTCAGCGAAATAATCGGATGGAACATCGAGCCGACTGCATGTCGTTCAAGTATGAGGTCCTTTCCGTCTTGTCTTTCTGTGTTCGCCGCTGGGAGCTGGAGAGGTGCCTGAACTTGGATGGCCACTACTCGGATGTGGGGGGGGGCTGGAGCATCAGCAGCCGTAATTGGGATAGAGGAGAGGCGGCGCAGACGATGTGCGCTGACGTGAGCACCGAGACAAACACGACGAACACGAATGCCGCTGGCTCAGATTCCGCCAAAGACTGACCTCGTTGCTACGGCGAGGGCGGATATGCGAAAGGGGGACGGGCAAGGCTAACGGCTCCCCTGCATCACCCAGTCTACTTTGATCGATTCTCTGAACCTTCCCGTAGATCCCTCCTCCCCCCCCCACACATTCACCCACCCACCCACACCCCACCACCTTCTGCTACATATCGATCAAGTAGTTGTGGCGCACCTGCCCCGAGAGTCCGTGGCACTGTCCTTTGGGCGGAGCATTCCCCCTGCAAAGGAGGCTTCCTCCGTCGTCTTCCTTCATCTCGGGGGAGCACGTCTGAACCAGGTTTACTGTGCCCGTGACCCCGACCAGCTGTTATTATATCCTCTGGCATTTGTGGTGCCCCGCTGCAATGCCTTCCATTCTCACTTGGATCAGCCCATTTGTTGCTTAATAGTACATTGCCTGACATCATTGACACACTACTCGTCACGGCTTATTCTTATTAATTAGTTTTCATTATTATTTTTCTTTGGGTTTAGTCGGCAACAGTTGCCTCCCCACCATCAATAGCGTCTGAACAAAATAAAAGAGAACAAGAACGGAGAAGAAAAAACTTTCACTTGCTGTTAAGGCGCAGCGTGACAATGAATCCTCAGAAGCGAGGGATAGTCCTCCGGAAACGGTGTTCATTCGAACTCTGTTGTGTTGTCATATCATTATTTTATGTTTATTATTGGTATGAGAGAGAAACATCGCAGTGTGTCAACCCACACACCCGCTACAAACCTCTCTACAGCTATGGAACATGATGGAAAGGTTGCACAGCTTTATCCGCTACGCCCTGCGAAGGGGGGGTGGTTTGAGGCTGCCAAATCACCCCCCTTGGTTTTACCCAAGGATCTGCGTCGTGGTGGGAACCACGGGGGTGGGTGGGATGGATTTTTAAAAGCGATCTATTGAAGGCTCAAACGGGCGAGCGGAGAAATATCTCACTTTTGGTTACCATAAAACCAATGTTGGAACAAGAAGGTGCATGAGTCCACAACACCTACCATTCGAAAGAACAATGCTTCCAGATTCATATTGATCGTCCACTCGGACCCGATCCCGTAGTAGCGCTACTGGATCGGATCCGCTGACTGCGCCTAGACTTATCGTTCATGTTCTTCCACTCCCTTCCGCTCTTTATTCTTACGAAAAATATTGGTTGATGGAAATATCAGACTGGAAACAACTAAAGATGAACGAAGAGAAGAGTTAATCCGTGAAGGGAACTCCCAAGTAGTGTAATGCAATTCGAATGTGACCATTGTTAGCAGAAAAAGGGGGAACTCACATTTTCCGAGGCATGCTACCATATCCGATCCCTCGCTTCTCCATCCTTCTGTCTATCCTTTATTCTCTTCATACGTACGCGCAGACAACTGTATGCATCTATGGACTGTTCCGCCACGCTGAGAGACGACTAGCACGCCTGTCGGTGCCGGTCGTAGTAGTTCAGTGATGCCGTAGTGCGAAATGGCCTAAACCTCCGTTGCTACAAAACAACAACAACAACACCATACTAAAAAGTGAAATTATAAGCGTTGTGTGGCCCCTTGTGGGGGCGTGACGCCGCCGACTGCTGGCCGTTCGATACCCTGTGCGCTGCGCTGCGGGCGTCTTTTTTTTTTTTACTGGATGCCTCGCCCGCCTACCTGCCTGTCTGCTCGCCTCCCCTCTTTGCTTCTTCTCTTTGTTTGTGCACTCTATGCGCCGCTGCCACTGCTGCTGCTTTCCTCCCCGGACGCCTTCAGCTTCAGCTTTCCAACCACTCCTTCCCCTTATCTTTTTCCCCTCGTCACCATGGGCCTCATTGGCGGCACAGTTGGCGCTATCATCTTCACTGCGCTGGAGGTTGTAGTGCTGGCGCTTACTATGGTCGGCTCGCTCATGGGGGTGTTTGTTCCGATCCAAGAGGGAGGAAGGACTGCTTCACGCTGTGGGGTATAAATATAATTGCTCATCGACGCATTACGATGCGTACGGGGTGGAGGCTTTTGGGTGTGAGGAGCGGACAGAGTTGATGCGTTACGCTCAGTCTGGTTTTGTTTTCCATGGCAATGTCGGCTCTTCTTGTGGTATGTGGGGTGCAGATGATCCGCAAGTCGCGTCTATTTATTCTTTTTGCTGTTCTTCTTTCCATCTTGAATAGTTGCACGCTGAAGGTTGGCTTGAAATACGTTGAAGCTGTTTATGAGAGACGATTGTGCCCTGTTTCCTTTTACTACGGAAGGTATGGACACGATTGGTTTCAGTACGGTGCTGGTGCGTGGGGATTATTCATTGCCTGTCGCTTACAGGTGCTGCTCTGCGGCTTCGTTCTTCTTTCGTTGATCGATTCTGGAGGACAGGCAGCGAAATAATCGGATGGAACATCGAGTCGACTGCATGTCGTTCAAGTATGAGGTCCTTTCCGTCTTGTCTTTCTGTGTTCGCCGCTGGGAGCTGGAGAGGTGCCTGAACTTGGATGGCCACTACTCGGATGTGGGGGGGGGCCGGGGGCTGGAGCATCAGCAGCCGTAATTGGGATAGAGGGAGAGGCGGCGCAGACGATGTGCGCTGACGTGAGCACCGAGACAAACACGACGAACACGAATGCCGCTGGCTCAGATTCCGCCAAAGACTGACCTCGTTGCTACGGCGAGGGCGGATATGCGAAAGGGGGACGGGCAAGGCTAACGGCTCCCCTGCATCACCCGGTCTACTTTGATCGATTCTCTGAACCTTCCCGTAGACCCCTCCTCCCCCCCCCACACATTCACCCACCCACCCACACCCCACCACCTTCTGCTACATATCGATCAAGTAGTTGTGGCGCACCTGCCCCGAGAGTCCGTGGCACTGTCCTTTGGGCGGAGCATTCCCCCTGCAAAGGAGGCTTCCTCCGTCGTCTTCCTTCATCTCGGGGGAGCACGTCTGAACCAGGTTTACTGTGCCCGTGACCCCGACCAGCTGTTATTATATCCTCTGGCATTTGTGGTGCCCCGCTGCAATGCCTTCCATTCTCACTTGGATCAGCCCATTTGTTGCTTAATAGTACATTACCTGACATCATTGACACACTACTCGTCACGGCTTATTCTTATTAATTAGTTTTCATTATTATTTTTCTTTGGGTTTAGTCGGCAACGGTTGCCTCCCCACCATCAATAGCGTCTGAACAAAATAAAAGTTCGTTTTTTCTTCATACGTACGCGCAGACAACTGTATGCATCTATGGACTGTTCCGCCACGCTGAGAGACGACTAGCACGCCTGTCGGTGCCGGTCGTAGTAGTTCAGTGATGCCGTAGTGCGAAATGGCCTAAACGGCCGTTGCTACAAAACAACAACAACAACACCATACTAAAAAGTGAAATTATAAGCGTTGTGTGGCCCCTTGTGGGGGCGTGACGCCGCCGACTGCTGGCCGTTCGATACCCTGTGCGCTGCGCTGCGGGCTTCTTTTTTTTTTACTGGATGCCCCGCCCGCCTACCTGCCTGTCTGCTCGCCTCCCCTTTGCTTCTTCTCTTTGTTTGTGCACTCTATGCGCCGCTGCCACTGCTGCTGCTTTCCTCCCCGGACGCCTTCAGCTTCAGCTTTCCAACCACCCTTCCCTTATCTTTTCCCCTCGTCACCATGGGCCTCATTGGCGGCACAGTTGGCGCTATCATCTTCACTGCGCTGGAGGTTGTAGTGCTGGCGCTTACTATGGTCGGCTCGCTCATGGGGGTGTTTGTTCCGATCCAAGAGGGGAGGAAGGACTGCTTCACGCTGTGGGGGTATAAATATAATTGCTCATCGACGCATTACGATGCGTACGGGGTGGAGGCTTTTGGGTGTGAGGAGCGGACAGAGTTGATGCGTTACGCTCAGTCTGGTTTTTTTTTGGCAATGTCGGCTCTTCTTGTGGTATGTGGGGTGCAGATGATCCGCAAGTCGCGTCTATTTATTCTTTTTGCTGTTCTTCTTTCCATCTTGAATAGTTGCACGCTGAAGGTTGGCTTGAAATACGTTGAAGCTGTTTATGAGAGACGATTGTGCCCTGTTTCCTTTTACTACGGAAGGTATGGACACGATTGGTTTCAGTACGGTGCTGGTGCGTGGGGATTATTCATTGCCTGTCGCTTACAGGTGCTGCTCTGCGGCTTCGTTCTTCTTTCGTTGATCGATTCTGGAGGACAGGCAGCGAAATAATCGGATGGAACATCGAGTCGACTGCATGTCGTTCAAGTATGAGGTCCTTTCCGTCTTGTCTTACTGTGTTCGCCGCTGGGAGCTGGAGAGGTGCCTGAACTTGGATGGCCACTACTCGGATGTGGGGGCGGGGCTGGAGCATCAGCAGCCGTAATTGGGATAGAGGAGAGGCGGCGCAGACGATGTGCGCTGACGTGAGCACCGAGACAAACACGACGAACACGAATGCCGCTGGCTCAGATTCCGCCAAAGACTGACCTCGTTGCTACGGCGAGGGCGGATATGCGAAAGGGGGACGGGCAAGGCTAACGGCTCCCCTGCATCACCCGGTCTACTTTGATCGATTCTCTGAACCTTCCCGTAGACCCCTCCTCCCCCCCCCACACATTCACCCACCCACCCACACCCCACCACCTTCTGCTACATATCGATCAAGTAGTTGTGGCGCACCTGCCCCGAGAGTCCGTGGCACTGTCCTTTGGGCGGAGCATTCCCCCTGCAAAGGAGGCTTCCTCCGTCGTCTTCCTTCATCTCGGGGGAGCACGTCTGAACCAGGTTTACTGTGCCCGTGACCCCGACCAGCTGTTATTATATCCTCTGGCATTTGTGGTGCCCCGCTGCAATGCCTTCCATTCTCACTTGGATCAGCCCATTTGTTGCTTAATAGTACATTACCTGACATCATTGACACACTACTCGTCACGGCTTATTCTTATTAATTAGTTTTCATTATTATTTTTCTTTGGGTTTAGTCGGCAACGGTTGCCTCCCCACCATCAATAGCGTCTGAACAAAATAAAAGTTCGTTTTTTCTTCATACGTACGCGCAGACAACTGTATGCATCTATGGACTGTTCCGCCACGCTGAGAGACGACTAGCACGCCTGTCGGTGCCGGTCGAGTGCGAAATGGCCTAAACGGCCGTTGCTACAAAACAACAACAACAACACCATACTAAAAAGTGAAATTATAAGCGTTGTGTGGCCCCTTGTGGGGGCGTGACGCCGCCGACTGCTGGCCGTTCGATACCCTGTGCGCTGCGCTGCGGGCTTCTTTTTTTTTTTTTACTGGATGCCCCGCCCGCCTACCTGCCTGTCTGCTCGCCTCCCCTCTTTGCTTCTTCTCTTTGTTTGTGCACTCTATGCGCCGCTGCCACTGCTGCTGCTTTCCTCCCCGGACGCCTTCAGCTTCAGCTTTCCAACCACCCCTTCCCCTTATCTTTTTCCCCTCGTCACCATGGGCCTCATTGGCGGCACAGTTGGCGCTATCATCTTCACTGCGCTGGAGGTTGTAGTGCTGGCGCTTACTATGGTCGGCTCGCTCATGGGGGTGTTTGTTCCGATCCAAGAGGGAGGAAGGACTGCTTCACGCTGTGGGGTATAAATATAATTGCTCATCGACGCATTACGATGCGTACGGGGTGGAGGCTTTTGGGTGTGAGGAGCGGACAGAGTTGATGCGTTACGCTCAGTCTGGTTTTTTGTTTTCCATGGCAATGTCGGCTCTTCTTGTGGTATGTGGGGTGCAGATGATCCGCAAGTCGCGTCTATTTATTCTTTTTGCTGTTCTTCTTTCCATCTTGAATAGTTGCACGCTGAAGGTTGGCTTGAAATACGTTGAAGCTGTTTATGAGAGACGATTGTGCCCTGTTTCCTTTTACTACGGAAGGTATGGACACGATTGGTTTCAGTACGGTGCTGGTGCGTGGGGATTATTCATTGCCTGTCGCTTACAGGTGCTGCTCTGCGGCTTCGTTCTTCTTTCGTTGATCTATTCTGGAGGACAGGCAGCGAAATAATCGGATGGAACATCGAGTCGACTGCATGTCGTTCAAGTATGAGGTCCTTTCCGTCTTGTCTTACTGTGTTCGCCGCTGGGAGCTGGAGAGGTGCCTGAACTTGGATGGCCACTACTCGGATGTGGGGGGGGGGGCTGGAGCATCAGCAGCCGTAATTGGGATAGAGGGAGAGGCGGCGCAGACGATGTGCGCTGACGTGAGCACCGAGACAAACACGACGAACACGAATGCCGCTGGCTCAGATTCCGCCAAAGACTGACCTCGTTGCTACGGCGAGGGCGGATATGCGAAAGGGGGACGGGCAAGGCTAACGGCTCCCCTGCATCACCCAGTCTACTTTGATCGATTCTCTGAACCTTCCCGTAGACCCTCCTCCCCCCCCCCACACATTCACCCACCCACCCACACCCCACCACCTTCTGCTACATATCGATCAAGTAGTTGTGGCGCACCTGCCCCGAGAGTCCGTGGCACTGTCCTTTGGGCGGAGCATTCCCCCTGCAAAGGAGGCTTCCTCCGTCGTCTTCCTTCATCTCGGGGGAGCACGTCTGAACCAGGTTTACTGTGCCCGTGACCCCGACCAGCTGTTATTATATCCTCTGGCATTTGTGGTGCCCCGCTGCAATGCCTTCCATTCTCACTTGGATCAGCCCATTTGTTGCTTAATAGTACATTACCTGACATCATTGACACACTACTCGTCACGGCTTATTCTTATTAATTAGTTTTCATTATTATTTTTCTTTGGGTTTAGTCGGCAACAGTTGCCTCCCCACCATCAATAGCGTCTGAACAAAATAAAAGTTCTTTTTTTTCTTCATACGTACGCGCAGACAACTGTATGCATCTATGGACTGTTCCGCCACGCTGAGAGACGACTAGCACGCCTGTCGGTGCCGGTCGTAGTAGTTCAGTGATGCTGCAGTGCGAAATGGCCTAAACGGCCGTTGCTACAAAACAACAACAACAACACCATACTAAAAAAGTGAAATTATAAGCGTTGTGTGGCCCCTTGTGGGGGCGTGACGCCGCCGACTGCTGGCCGTTCGATACCCTGTGCGCTGCGCTGCGGGCTTCTTTTTTTTTTTTACTGGATGCCCCGCCCGCCTACCTGCCTGTCTGCTCGCCTCCCCTCTTTGCTTCTTCTCTTTGTTTGTGCACTCTATGCGCCGCTGCCACTGCTGCTGCTTTCCTCCCCGGACGCCTTCAGCTTCAGCTTTCCAACCACCCCTTCCCCTTATCTTTTTTCCCCTCGTCACCATGGGCCTCATTGGCGGCACAGTTGGCGCTATCATCTTCACTGCGCTGGAGGTTGTAGTGCTGGCGCTTACTATGGTCGGCTCGCTCATGGGGGTGTTTGTTCCGATCCAAGAGGGGAGGAAGGACTGCTTCACGCTGTGGGGGTATAAATATAATTGCTCATCGACGCATTACGATGCGTACGGGGTGGAGGCTTTTGGGTGTGAGGAGCGGACAGAGTTGATGCGTTACGCTCAGTCTGGTTTTTTGTTTTCCATGGCAATGTCGGCTCTTCTTGTGGTATGTGGGGTGCAGATGATCCGCAAGTCGCGTCTATTTATTCTTTTTGCTGTTCTTCTTTCCATCTTGAATAGTTGCACGCTGAAGGTTGGCTTGAAATACGTTGAAGCTGTTTATGAGAGACGATTGTGCCCTGTTTCCTTTACTACGGAAGGTATGGACACGATTGGTTTCAGTACGGTGCTGGTGCGTGGGGATTATTCATTGCCTGTCGCTTACAGGTGCTGCTCTGCGGCTTCGTTCTTCTTTCGTTGATCGATTCTGGAGGACAGGCAGCGAAATAATCGGATGGAACATCGAGTCGACTGCATGTCGTTCAAGTATGAGGTCCTTTCCGTCTTGTCTTACTGTGTTCGCCGCTGGGAGCTGGAGAGGTGCCTGAACTTGGATGGCCACTACTCGGATGTGGGGGGGGGGCTGGAGCATCAGCAGCCGTAATTGGGATAGAGGGAGAGCGGCGCAGACGATGTGCGCTGACGTGAGCACCGAGACAAACACGACGAACACGAATGCCGCTGGCTCAGATTCCGCCAAAGACTGACCTCGTTGCTACGGCGAGGGCGGATATGCGAAAGGGGGACGGGCAAGGCTAACGGCTCCCCTGCATCACCCGGTCTACTTTGATCGATTCTCTGAACCTTCCCGTAGACCCCTCCTCCCCCCCCCACACATTCACCCACCCACCCACACCCCACCACCTTCTGCTACATATCGATCAAGTAGTTGTGGCGCACCTGCCCCGAGAGTCCGTGGCACTGTCCTTTGGGCGGAGCATTCCCCCTGCAAAGGAGGCTTCCTCCGTCGTCTTCCTTCATCTCGGGGGAGCACGTCTGAACCAGGTTTACTGTGCCCGTGACCCCGACCAGCTGTTATTATATCCTCTGGCATTTGTGGTGCCCCGCTGCAATGCCTTCCATTCTCACTTGGATCAGCCCATTTGTTGCTTAATAGTACATTGCCTGACATCATTGACACACTACTCGTCACGGCTTATTCTTATTAATTAGTTTTCATTATTATTTTTCTTTGGGTTTAGTCGGCAACAGTTGCCTCCCCACCATCAATAGCGTCTGAACAAAATAAAAGTTCTTTTTTTCTTCATACGTACGCGCAGACAACTGTATGCATCTATGGACTGTTCCGCCACGCTGAGAGACGACTAGCACGCCTGTCGGTGCCGGTCGTAGTAGTTCAGTGATGCTGCAGTGCGAAATGGCCTAAACGGCCGTTGCTACAAAACAACAACAACAACACCATACTAAAAAGTGAAATTATAAGCGTTGTGTGGCCCCTTGTGGGGGCGTGACGCCGCCGACTGCTGGCCGTTCGATACCCTGTGCGCTGCGCTGCGGACGTCTTTTTTTTTTTTACTGGATGCCTCGCCCGCGTACCTGCCTGTCTGCTCGCCTCCCCTCTTTGCTTCTTCTCTTTGTTTGTGCACTCTATGCGCCGCTGCCACTGCTGCTGCTTTCCTCCCCGGACGCCTTCAGCTTCAGCTTTCCAACCACTCCTTCCCCTTATCTTTTTCCCCTCGTCACCATGGGCCTCATTGGCGGCACAGTTGGCGCTATCATCTTCACTGCGCTGGAGGTTGTAGTGCTGGCGCTTACTATGGTCGGCTCGCTCATGGGGGTGTTTGTTCCGATCCAAGAGGGGAGGAAGGACTGCTTCACGCTGTGGGGGTATAAATATAATTGCTCATCGACGCATTACGATGCGTACGGGGTGGAGGCTTTTGGGTGTGAGGAGCGGACAGAGTTGATGCGTTACGCTCAGTCTGGTTTTTTGTTTTCCATGGCAATGTCGGCTCTTCTTGTGGTATGTGGGGTGCAGATGATCCGCAAGTCGCGTCTATTTATTCTTTTTGCTGTTCTTCTTTCCATCTTGAATAGTTGCACGCTGAAGGTTGGCTTGAAATACGTTGAAGCTGTTTATGAGAGACGATTGTGCCCTGTTTCCTTTTACTACGGAAGGTATGGACACGATTGGTTTCAGTACGGTGCTGGTGCGTGGGGATTATTCATTGCCTGTCGCTTACAGGTGCTGCTCTGCGGCTTCGTTCTTCTTTCGTTGATCGATTCTGGAGGACAGGCAGCGAAATAATCGGATGGAACATCGAGTCGACTGCATGTCGTTCAAGTATGAGGTCCTTTCCGTCTTGTCTTTCTGTGTTCGCCGCTGGGAGCTGGAGAGGTGCCTGAACTTGGATGGCCACTACTCGGATGTGGGGGGGGGGCTGGAGCATCAGCAGCCGTAATTGGGATAGAGGGAGAGGCGGCGCAGACGATGTGCGCTGACGTGAGCACCGAGACAAACACGACGAACACGAATGCCGCTGGCTCAGATTCCGCCAAAGACTGACCTCGTTGCTACGGCGAGGGCGGATATGCGAAAGGGGGACGGGCAAGGCTAACGGCTCCCCTGCATCACCCGGTCTACTTTGATCGATTCTCTGAACCTTCCCGTAGACCCCTCCTCCCCCCCCACACATTCACCCACCCACCCACACCCCACCACCTTCTGCTACATATCGATCAAGTAGTTGTGGCGCACCTGCCCCGAGAGTCCGTGGCACTGTCCTTTGGGCGGAGCATTCCCCCTGCAAAGGAGGCTTCCTCCGTCGTCTTCCTTCATCTCGGGGGAGCACGTCTGAACCAGGTTTACTGTGCCCGTGACCCCGACCAGCTGTTATTATATCCTCTGGCATTTGTGGTGCCCCGCTGCAATGCCTTCCACTCTCACTTGGATCAGCCCATTTGTTGCTTAATAGTACATTACCTGACATCATTGACACACTACTCGTCACGGCTTATTCTTATTAATTAGTTTTCATTATTATTTTTCTTTGGGTTTAGTCGGCAACGGTTGCCTCCCCACCATCAATAGCGTCTGAACAAAATAAAAGTTCTTTTTTTTCTTCATACGTACGCGCAGACAACTGTATGCATCTATGGACTGTTCCGCCACGCTGAGAGACGACTAGCACGCCTGTCGGTGCCGGTCGTAGTAGTTCAGTGATGCTGCAGTGCGAAATGGCCTAAACGGCCGTTGCTACAAAACAACAACAACAACACCATACTAAAAAGTGAAATTATAAGCGTTGTGTGGCCCCTTGTGGGGGCGTGACGCCGCCGACTGCTGGCCGTTCGATACCCTGTGCACTGCGATGCGGGCGCCTTTTTTTTTTAGAACTTGTGAGATGAATGGAGTGAGATGGGATAACAACAAGTTGAGGAGTGCAATGCCCCGAAGAGGGTTCAACCTCGAGGGAAAAGATTGAAGGGCATAAGTTAGATGATTGGCAATGAATGATCTTTTTATATGTTCTCTTTTTTCTACAAAATAATTGCAGGATCCATCATGGTGGCCCGATCACCTGGGTACTTGAAATTGTCGCCGGTACATATACATGCAACTTCAATCTTTATCCTAACACGACGAACAGTGTTCTTCCATTCTCGTTCTCTATTCTTTTTGACGGGATGCCCCGCCCGCCTACCTGTCTGCCCGCGTACCTACCTGTCTGCTCGCCTCCCCTCTTTGCTTCTTCTCTTTGTTTGTGCACTCTATGCGCCGCTGCCACTGCTGCTGCTTTCCTCCCCGGACGCCTTCAGCTTCAGCTTTCCAACCACCCCTTCCCCTTATCTTTTTCCCCTCGTCACCATGGGCCTCATTGGCGGCACAGTTGGCGCTATCATCTTCACTGCGCTGGAGGTTGTGGTGCTGGCGCTTACTATGGTCGGCTCGCTCATGGGGGTGTTTGTTCCGATCCAAGAGGGGAGGAAGGACTGCTTCACGCTGTGGGGGTATAAATATAATTGCTCATCGACGCATTACGATGCGTACGGGGTGGAGGCTTTTGGGTGTGAGGAGCGGACAGAGTTGATGCGTTACGCTCAGTCTGGTTCTATGGTTTCCATGGCAATGTCGGCTCTTCTTATTTTTTTCGGGATGCTGATGATGAGTGATTTGTTCCCAGTGTTTTATTTTCCTGTTTTAGTTTGCATCATGAATAGCAGCACACTGATGGCGTGCTGGATACACATTGACACTGTTTACGGTAGACGGTTGTGCAAGTTTGCATTTTCATACGGTATGTATCAGGATTGGTTTCAGTACGGTGTTGGTGCGTGGGGATTATTCATTGCCTGTCGCTTACAGGTGCTGCTCTGCGGCTTCGTTCTTCTTTCGTTGATCTTTTCTGGAAGACAGGCAGCGAAACAATCGGATGGAACATCGAGTCGACTGCATGTCGTTCAAGTATGAGGTCCTTTCCGTCTTGTCTTACTGTGTTCGCCGCTGGGAGCTGGAGAGGTGCCTGAACTTGGATGGCCACTACTCGGATGTGGGGGGGGGGCGGGGGCGGGGGGCTGGAGCATCAGCAGCCGTAATTGGGATAGAGGGAGAGGCGGCGCATACGATGTGCGCTGACGTGAGCACCGAGACAAACACGACGAACACGAATGCCGCTGGCTCAGATTCCGCCAAAGACTGACCTCGTTTTTGCCCACAAATGGGTGTATAGCCGATGTCCGCTGTTTTCGGTGTGATGGAGCGGATTCGGCGCATTTCCAGCTTTTTTTTTTAGCCATACGATAAATATTTGCAGGGGTTGCAGGGGGTTTTCTGTTGCGACTGTTGGAGCCAAGGATATGCTACTCTGGTCCCCTTTGTCGTGTTTGTTGCCACCGTTATGTGTGATTATTGTTGTTTCTCGTTTTGTTTTATATTATTGCGATTTTATTTGGTGTGAATAGATGCATAGGATCCCTGTTGTCAGTGTTGCTTTCCGTACTGGTGAGTGACTGAACAAGGTGTCGTACGGTGGCGTTCTACTTTATACTTACCCTAGGTTCTGTTGTCTGGTTATGGTTCACAGGATCTTTCAGTTTTTCCTTATTACTAGTGTAGAAGCGAGTCGTCTTGAGCAACTGTTGGTAGACAGAAGTCTGTGATAAATCCGTGTTGGGGCGTCTTTTGTTTCCCATGACGGATGGAAGCCGCCGTATTAATCCGAGAGTCGGGGCCGTACTGTTCACCGCGGCGGAGTTTGTTTTACTGCTCGTTACCATCGTCGCCACGGCGATAGCGCAGTTCCGTCCGCGATCGCCGTACGTGGATGCCGGCCACTGGAGCAGTGAATGCCAATGGGTAGAGCACTACGTGGCGGACACCCATTGCTACACATTGTGGGGCTACAAGATGGACTGCGGGGGAAGGGGATACACCTCTCGCGGAGTGGATGCGTGGGGCTGTGCGCAGCGGAACACGAACATGACCGCCGGAGCTGTTTTTTCAATTTTTGCTATCTTGTGTACGACGGGACTGTTTGTCAGCGGAATTTTTCTGATCCTTGACTGTTGCCTACTGCTACTCCCTCTTTGCGTTCTCTCCATGTTCTGCACAGCCTTTCTGCTTATCGCGTGGTGCTGCGTTGCGGGTGTATATATAATGAAGATGTGCGAGTCTTATCAACTCCCAGGGGCAAAATTCAGCTCTCAGCACAAGTACGGAGCCGGATTCGTGCTTCTTGTTCTGTCGTGGCTGCTCCAAATGGGATGCTGCATTTTTCTCTTCTTCTTGCTGTTCGTATAGCCACTGGCGTCCAGCAGTGAATAGGGCTGCGCCGGCACCCCCGGTGTGAGCGCTGGACGCCGCAGCTGCCGGTGTTTTTTTTTTTTTTTTTTTAAATCATCTCAAATGACAGGGAGAACAACAAGAGTCCTACGTGCGCTATAGTCGCGTGTGTGAAATTCTGGCTACTGGTGATGCTGAACCCTGCGAGTGGAGCCTCCCTCCCCTTCTTTCTCCTCCATCTTCTCTCCTTTCTTTCGGACCTCGGACGAAGTATACCGGTTGAGCTTGCACAAGTTTGCTGCTTCTTGTCCTCGTTTCGCCCCTGGGATGCGCTTCGGCTCGACCAACGCGCCCAAGACAAAGGGCGAGAAGAGCAGCAAGGTGGTAGCGCTCTCGTGCTTCAGTTTTCTCTTCTCCGAGCTGTGCACGAGGGCGTACACGTACCCTGAGAAGGTCCGCAATCTCGAGGAGGTGGAGCGGAGGCTCACCGAGCTGGGCAGCCACGTTGGAGAACGCCTGATGATGCGGTTTGGAATGAAAGATGGGATGCAACATTTTCAGCGTCCGGCCACCGTTGAAGGCGCTCTTCGGTTCCTCACGCTGGACCTGTGGCGTCAGTGGTTTGGAAAGCAGGCGGACGATCTCCAGCGAGAAAGCAGCTCGGATCGCTTCTTCATCTTAGACAGCGACCCCACCGTCTTATCCTTCGTGGACCCCACCCCGGACTACGTTGACCGCGAGGGCCGGTGGAACGTCAACTACGCCAGCTTCATGGGTGGCGTGGCCAAGGGCGCCCTCCGCTCCATCGGCTTCGACGGCGACGTTCTCACCTATCACCAGCCAGAGCAGGGGAAGCCGCACCAATCCCTCTTCGTCGTGAGTTTCGATCCCCACGTGTGGGACAGAGAGAGGTTTTTGTAGCGACGGCCCGACCTTAGCTTTTACCCGCCGAGTGCGAGAGGGTCGGACGCTATCACCCGTAGAAAGAAGGTTCTGCGAGACCTTGTGCCGCAACAACCCTCCTCCTCCCCATCGTCAAGTCCAGACGCCCGTGTCGCCCTCCCCACACACACACAAAAAAAAAAAGCATTATCGTTCAGATGTTGCGTGTCATAGGCCGGAACGGACGCCAGGAGGATGAGGTTACGAGGTCAAACGAACGAGTACGTGGTAGGGAGCTTGCTAGCGTCGACACACCGCCTCTCTGATCCTTTTCTCCTTTCCCCTTCTTTACTTTCAGTTTCTTTCCTTTTCCTTCCAGTTCCTCTTTTCCCTTCCTTCACCTGAAGAGCGGTAGCTCGATCGGAGATCCCATATCTTCGATAAATATTTCTAAAAGGGGCTAAAGCGTTGCGTTACTCTCATTTTCGAGATCCTCGCGTCGGGTTGTAGTGAGCAAGTTCGCGCTGGCGATGCGCCTCAGGAGTGTAGTACGTACGGTGTAGACAAACTCGGCCTCCTGGCCCTCCTGCGAGGCAATTAATATATTGTCAATCATCGTCAGGACCACCACGGGAGTGGAGAAGTCAACCAAAAAATTCGCAATGCCCTGGCCTACCGCCACGCTCCAACGTGCGACGGTCGGCAGCGTGCGCTGACGCTACATGAAGTTGCCGGCTCCCCTAAAAACGAAGCGGTTGTGTACCTCATCCGGTAGCAGTACGGTGTCGGAATAGGCGTCGGACTCTAGGCTCTATCATGTACCGCATATACCGAAGCGCCTGTCGGCGTTCGAGGCGTTGAGGATAACTGACTCGCGGCAATTCGTGCGCGCTAATGACAGCGTTAAGAAGGGGCTCGTTGATCAAACGCCTACGCGTCTTGCTGGCTTCCACCGCTGTGAACACATTGACGGCGTGCACGTTCTCGGGTAGGGGAAGTCGCACCTGTGGTAGGGCTAGCTCAACCTTGCCGTATTCGAGCAATGCCCTGGTCATGATGGTGCGGGAGGTCCGGCGACCTGCGAAGATATTACGTTGCATGAAGTATAGGGCACACTGCAAGAACCGCTGAGAAGCCGCTGTCGCTGCGTGCAAGGTCTGCAAACCCCTATTGGAGGATCGCAGACCCTCTCCTCTCGAGTTACGAAGACAACGAATACGACTACATCCTTGTATCGGAGTCGTGTCCCGCCCGGGTTGGGGGGCTATCCTCCGTTCGCCGGACGGTTCTAAGACTTCGTTCCAGCAGCGATGGTCAAGTGATCACTCGGCGCAGCCAGACAGCCCCGTAGCCGTTGGGGCGAGGCGTTGCTCACGCGGCGCGATTCTCAGCCCACGCCGAGCCTCTCGCTATCCGGGTCCTGTGGGAACTACTCCACGGGGAGGGGCGCTTCTGGCCCGGCTGCCGCATCGCCGTTGTGACAGATCACGACCCCATCGTGCGCGCACAGCGCTTGGCCACTGGCTTCCGGGGCATTGGTCAAGGGGAACAGCTGAGCCGGCTGTTCCGCCTAACTACCGACTTATTCCACACTCACAGCATAACTACCATTTTCTTCTATCTTCGGGGCGACGCAAACCCTGCGGATGTGCTATCCAGAAACTTTGGGGCTACGACTGGCGACGGCGAGATCGCTCGCACCCCAGCCGACGACATTTTACTGCCACGCCTTTGGGCTACTTACTCGCCGCTCTGCGAAAAGTGAGGGGGGGTTGCGCCCCCTGCGGTTCCCCCTTACCCTTTTATCATCCTTCAGTGTTCTATGGGGGTCTGAGGCAGGTGTTCCGCCACAACACGTATACAGTCTCCGATTCATTACTACGGCGGTGCTGTATGTTCTGAGGTACTCGAGCCCGTCTTCCACGGCGAGTGAGCCCAACATTTACATCTGCTCCCTTCCTCCCTCTACCGTATAGTGGAGTGACAACAGCCACGCCAACACACAAAATAAAAATATTGTCGGCCTTCACAAGATGGAGATTTTTTTTTTTTTTTTTTATGTTCGATTGAGCGGTTGGACTCAATCCTTATGTGTCTTTTGTTTCCTTTCCTTTCCTTTTTTTTTTGTCGAATTATTTTTGTGTTGGTGTAGATCAGGTTTGCCTACAGCTTCCCAATAGGAGAGACACGGAAACAGAAAGAATGGCTGGAGTTCTCACTTTGAACTTAGTATACCAAAAGGCCAGAAACGACGATGTGGATCGCATTCGAAAGCTCAACGTCTGTTCCTCTTCTCTGCAGGACATCGGTGTGCTGCGCCACCTGCCCAATCTCGAGCTCCTCTCCCTCTCCGTGAACGATATCGATGAGATCGGCGCACTCTCCTGCTGCCCGCGCTTGACAGAGGTGTACCTGCGCCGCAACCAGATCAAGGATATCAACCAGATTCTGCACCTTTCACGCCTGCGCAATCTCCAGGTGGCAAACTTTGCAGACAACCCAATCTGTCGAGACCCCAACTACCGTCGCTTCGTCATCGCGGCGCTCCCGTCGCTGCGGCAGCTCGACGACACCACCGTCACCAACGAGGAGCGCCGCAGCGCGCTGCAAGTATTCCCCGAGTTATCGCGCTTCGCTCCTCCGTCGTCGCCGTACGCTGACCAGCGGGGCGGCATCCCTCCACCAACCAAGGTCCCAGCCACGCCAAACCGTGCCGCTCCGCAGGCCAGCCAGAAACGCCCACCGTCGGCTGGCTCATATCAGCAAAAGCGCCCGCCATCGAGCAACTCGTATCAGGATCCGCGCCGACCTCCTTCCAGCTCTGGGTGCTCTGTGTCGAGCATAGGCCCCAGTGAGGCCGGTGTGGTGCAGGCCGTCAAAACCTTGTGCTCGGAACTGTCTCCCGCAGGCGTGAGGGAGATCCACCGCTATCTGGACTCGCTCGGGCACTAGATAAACGCACCCCTTCATTCACCTCTCTACAGGTAGACGAGAAAAAGAACCGTATTATGCAGCTCTCTGCGCGGTTGTCCGAAGCTGAAAAAAAGTACCGCATTTTGCTCTGGTGTCAGGGGCTGAAATATCAGGGAAATCTTGTCGGCACGTGGACAAAACAACAACGAGTTCATGGCTGGATCACAGTACGAGAAAGTGTCTGGCGTATTTCAACCACTCATTCTCTTTCATTTTTATGTTTGTGATTCTACACGTATATATATATATTCACCTTGTATTGTATGCGGTGCGCAGCACCCCTTCACAGGCACAGAGCCGGTCCATCGCTCACCTTTTTTTTTTCTTTTGTGCCTTATGTGTTTGCTTCTGTTGTGATCGTGGACCTCATGAACGTTTAGCGCCGTTTTGTGGAAGAAATAACCTGAGGGGCTTATGGATACGCATGATATCAACAACAAGAAGAACAACACACAGATACAAAAGGATCCTCTTTGAGATCAATTATACAAAAGAGCGCTCCCCGCTGCAGACCCCTGACGGCCCGCGGAGCGCCGGAGCCGCAGCTGAGAGGAAGAAAACAAAACTAGAACCCCATCTCTACTGGCTTCACTATTCCGTATTTTCTCTCTTTTTTTCCCTCCTCTCTCTCTCTCTCTGTATGTGTGTTGAGGTACCTTAGAAGGAATAGCGAAAGATCCAGAGCCGTGTTCATTTGCTTCTTGCTCATCGCCTCAGATGTCCAGCGCCTCCTCTAGTCAAGATGGTGTGGCGCAGGGAGCACGGTGGGAGGATATCCAAGGGCTGACGCTGCACGAGACAACGAAAAATTTCATTCGCGATTCTTTGAAGTTCAACACTATGGCGCCTGTTCAGGCGCGTGTGATCCCTCTACTGCTCTCCAGCTACGACGTGCTCGTTCAGGCCATCACCGGCAGCGGCAAGACGCTGGCCTACCTGATCCCGTTGCTGGAGATGCTGCTACGGCCGGGCAATGTAGAAGTATGCCGCACCACCCCTAACGCCGTCGTGGGCCTGGTGGTGTTGCCCTCCAGGGAGCTCGCCCTGCAGGTGTTCAAGATTACGAAGGCCATGCTTCGCTACGCCTCTGACCAGGCGGCAACCTCCTGCAGCTTCGCCTCCCAGTGCTTCATTGGAGGGCGCGACATCGAGAAGGATGTCGCGGAGTTTGAGCGCCATGGCGGCCATGTCCTTGTCGGCACACCAGGCCGACTCTACGAGCTCTTGGTATCCTCCAAATACACATCTCTGTTTAGCTTCACGCATTTCGAGCTGCTGATCCTCGATGAGGCGGACAAACTCCTGGAGTTCGGCTTCAAGGCCAAGCTCGACGCCCTGCTGAAGCGCCTGCCGAAGCAGCGCCGCACTGGCCTCTTCAGCGCGACACAGACGAAGGAACTGACAGATATCGCAAGGGCAGGAATGCGAAACCCGGTCGCCGTAACCGTTCGGACGGGCGAGGCAAAGCCCTCCAGTGCGGGTGGGGCGGACGCTGCAAGTAAACCCCAAATCCCAGATCGCCTCATCAACTACTTCGCCTTCAACAGAGCTTCCGAGAAGCTGGACCGTCTGTTGGGGTTTCTTGAAGAGCGCCAACAGGATAAAGTTCTGGTGTACGTCATGACGTGCGCCAGCGTTGAGTGGATGTACCAGGCGCTCTCTCAACTGCTGCCAGAAGGCCGACGGAGCTCTCTCCTCGCCCTTCACGGCCAAATGAAACTGGAAAAGCGGCAGAGCGTTCACCGGCAGGTGACGAAGGGGACCAGCTGCGTTCTCGTCTGTACCGACGTGGCAGCCAGGGGCCTCGACATCCCTGAAGTGAACGTCGTCGTTCAGTATGATCCGCCGGTGGACCCGCATACCTTCATCCACCGCATTGGACGCACCGCCCGCATGGGCCGCGCCGGCACGAGCATCGTCCTGCTCATGCCGCATGAGTACGAGTACGTCGCTTTCATGGAGCTTCAGAACGTTGCGCTGCAGCCCCTCGCGGAGAGCGACAGCGTGGAGGCGGCGAAGGACGTCACAAGGAACCTCAATGCCCGCCGCACCCTGTACAGCACGCACCAAGATGGCGAGCGGGTGAAGAGGGTCCACCGGGAGAAGCAGCTCACGAGGGCGGAACGCCGGGAACAGCTACGATGCGAGCACCAGGCTCAGAAGGAGTCGCAGGAGCGCTGGCGCCTCAAGAAGAAGGAAGTACGCGGGGATGTGTGCGATTCGCCGGCTGTATTAGCGCTGCGCCGGGCTGCCGTAAAGGATGGCGGGAAGTTGCTGCAGCTCGCCTCCCGCGCGTTCGTGTCGTTCATTCGTGCGTACAAGGAGCATGAATGCCGCTACATCTTCCAGTTGCAGCACATTGATCTGACAGACCTGACCCATGGCTTCGGGCTGTTCAAAGTGCCAAACTGCGGAGAAATTCGAAAGATGAGCATCCTAACGATACCCCTGCAGGAGGAGTTTGCTGACTTTGTTGACGGACTCCATCAGCAGGCGAGGGAGAAGCGGGCGAGGGAGGCCGAGGCGCGTCTCTCCGACGAGAAGCGCCATCGCACGGAGCGCAACGAGAAACTCGAGGCGCTCAAGATATCCAAACTGAGCCAGTCGGAGCGGAGTCGTGCCTGGAAACAGGCGGAGCTGGACGAGCTCATTAAGGACTCGTACTACGTGAAGAAGGAGAAACAAGGGAAGATGAGCGCCCGCGCGCTCAACGATCGCCTGGGGCTCCATGCTATTGAGAATGCTTTTTTAAGTACTCGGGAGCGTCAGGAACGCAACAAGGCTCAGAAGAAGATGCGTTGAGAGAGAGAGAGAGAGCCCTCAACACGATGGGGGAGAGAGAGACGTGTGCCAAGAAGCCAATATCTTTGTCATGAATAATCGATTAAATGAACAACAACAACAACAACAAAAAGGTAATGAAAAAGTAAAACAAAAACCAAAGCTCCTAGCACATTCGTGAACCATGAGGCTAGGGTAACCCTATGGCATGAGGCATGGCATGGTACTAGGGCCTATGGCATGAGGCTAGGGTAACCCTATCGCCCACGAGAGGCTTTTGGGCAAGAGGCGCTCCCACCCTACCACACGGCTCCACTGCGGTCTAGAGGCGGTCCCGCCTCATAATGCTTTTTTTAATATTATTTTCTCCTTTGTTTTGTCTTAAAAAAAAAAAAAACAACGATGACGCGCCGCCCCCATTATTAATTTCGATCTAAAGCTGTTTCTTCTTTCTTCAGCACTGAGCTCTTGTGCTGCGCGAAGTCGTGCAGCAACGCATTTGGTGGCTTTCGCGCCGCCAAGGAGGAGAGGCGAGGCGAGGTGAGGTGTGGGATCCAGTGAGTGACAGCAGACAATAGATACATTCCGGACACGCATCCGCCGCTATCTCGCCTCGGGACTACAGAGCGGGAGGATGTTCAAGGACTACTACTCTATTCTTGGGGTGCCCCCGAGCTCGTCTGCCGATGTGATCCGGAAGGCGTACAAGCGCATGGCGCTGCTGTGTCACCCCGACCGCACGTTCGTATTCTCCGATACGGGGGGCACGACGGGGGACATGGAGGGCCTCGGGATGACAGGGAACAGCGCGCTTCGCTCCACCGTGCACGGCTCGTGCGGCAACGCAACGATACCGGCGTTCACGGAACTCAAGGAGGCCTACGACGTCCTCAGTGACGTCCCTCGCCGCTACTTGTACGATCTAAGCTACAAGCAGGCGGCCGAGCAGCAGCAACAGCAGGAGATGCACAGACAGCGTGAGAGGGAGCGCCTCCAGCGTGAGAGGGAGATGCGGCTGCAGCAGGCGGCTCAGCTGGAGGCGCAGCTGGCCAGGGAACGGGAAGAGCGCGAACGGGCACTGGCAATTGAGCAAGAATTGGCGCGTCGAGAGGAGCAACAGCAGCGTGAGAAGGCAGGGCCCTCCGCCAGCCTCCCTCCCACGGCGGATCCCACACATGCCGTGGAGCATGAAAAGATTGCAGCAACACAAGAGAAGCGACGGGAGCGGCGGCCTAGAGCGCCTCGCCCAGTAGCAGCGAAGGCATCGGCTGCAGCGCCGTCGCCACAGCTGTCTGCCCCCCCTTCACGCCAGGGTAAGCTGCCCCCCTGCCATCGCCGCGGGACGCGGGCCAGCACCGTTACCTTCACCGTAGATATGCTGGATGCGACGCAGCCCCGATCCCACAGGCCGCGGGGCTACCCCCTCGCCACCCCAGAGCAGATGGGCCTGCCGTCCGACTACTTTGCCACGAGAGCGGTCGACAAGGCGATGCGGATGTTCTTCTCCGACGTGCTGCCCATGCTGAGCGCATCCGGGGACCACGTGCCAAACATGTAGATTCTCCCCCCCCCCCCTTCCCCGCCCGGAGTGGGGCGTGCGAAGTGAAGCGATACACACGAGACGAGCTGGGGTCCACATGGCCTCTCGGTCTCGCTTGAGAGTGGCGCATTACATGTCGAATTACATGCGACCCAAACAAACAAACAACACCAGGCAGTTTTTTTTTTTTGTGGCAGAGCCCCTGCTGCATAATTAGGGGTGAACAGACCCGTGGCTGGCGCCCTCAATGAGCAAGTGAGCTGCGAAATTCATGCAACAGGCGACGGGGATTGTGCCGCCCTCAATGGTTTCTTTGCCTTTTCACTTTCCTTTTTTTTCCCTTATCCCGTTAGTTCGGTCCTTCACTTTTATGATTTTGTATGGCTGCCACTGTGACGAGCCGTGCGAATGATCTGAGTCTTCTCGACTGGAAGTTCGTTTATCAGCTGGGGGACCCTGTTTCCCTGCACGCCCTGGTCTGCGGCTCGCTCACCAGCACCTCCGTGTGCCCCCTGGAGACCAGGTGGCATTCCACGCTCTTAGACCCAGACACACAGCTCTACATGAAGCAGCTGTTGCACGCCTTCTCTGCGTCTCGCGCACTGCGAGAGCGGCTCCGCTCTACAGATAGCTTGACATACCTCGCTGGACTGACGGACGAAGCGACACGCGACCACCTCATTCAGATCCTTGCCAGCGGCAGATATCTCGGGTGCACGCCATAGCCATTGCCAGTGCAAATCACACGCACACACACACAAAAAAAAGAAAAAAAAAAACAGCAAAAAAGTCTAAAAAAAAAACAAACTTAACTATTATGTGAAGACATTTTTCGCAGCTGATGTTTTTCATTTTTTTTCCTTCTCCTTGTGGAGATTGCTGCTGACCCCTCCTCCTTTCATCTCCTTTCACCTCTGTCCTTCTCTGTTCTTCACGGCGTTTGCCGCTGTCCTTCTTCCTGGGCGACCGAGCTCTTCTACCCCCTTCCACCGCACTGTCTAGGGGATGATTGGACGGGTAGAGCTTATTGATAGCGATGGAGAGAGAGTGAATCACGTGCGCATTCGGGTTCCCTCACGCCGCGCCGCTCCAGGCGACGAGGTCCTTGCGGTTCAGACCAAGGAGTGCATTGGCAAGGGATCGTTCGGGACCGTGTACCGCGCGGAGGCTGCCGGCTTCCCTGGCAGCATCGCCCTCAAGGTAACCACTGGTAAGTTGTCGCGCCTGCAGCAAGAGCTGGAGGTCCTCAGCAAGGTGTGCACCAAGGGCCACCTCTCGCTGCCTCGATTCGAGTTCGGTGCGCTGCATAGCGGTGGAGAGCTGCTCGTTATCGGGATGGAGCTCTGTGTGCCCTCCACACTGCACGACCTCCTCCTCAGCACCCGTATTACTAATGAGGGGGACATGCTGTTTATGGGCTACCAAGCGGCGCAGGCGGTGGCGTGCGTGCATGCCGAGGGCTGCGTGCACCGCGACGTCAAGATGCAGAACTTCGTTTTTGATCTGTCGGGGAATCTCAAACTAATCGACTTTGGTCTGGCGGCACCGACCCCAAATCCCCCTGCTGGCGACATCGTCGCTGGTACGGTGTCCTTCATGGCCCCCGAGATGGCTCGCAACGCATTGGACAAGCAGAAACGCGTGAGCGTGGGAGCTAGCGCCGATATCTGGTCCCTCGGGATCGTCCTCTATTCCATCTTTACCCAACGCAACCCATACACCACTGGAGATCGGCCAGACGCTGTGACAAGCAATGCGGATCTTCTCAACCGCGTCGCTGCAGGGGCGTGGCGGTGGCCGGACGGGTGCCACGTCTCTGCGCCCATTCGAGAGCTCATCACTACCATGCTGACAAAAAACCCGGCGGAGCGCCCCACCATCGAAGGGGTCCTCCAGCACAAGATCTGGAATGTCCGCCGCCGGAGCCCACCGACAGCCATCACGGCCTTCTTAGGGGTGCAGGAGGCCGCCGATCTATTCAACAGCAACGACGAGTCGTGCCTGATGCGTGCGATCCACCACGCGGCGGGACACGGGACTCGCGGCGAGGCCGGCGAGGCCGGCTCTGTGGAGCTGGTGGGGGACGACCTCCTCGCCGGCCGCACATCCCTCAAAGTAGTCACGAAAGAGAAGGTCGAGCTCGACGGCAGCGTGCACGTGACGGACATCTACGACGTCCGTGGCGGGCCGCGGCGCAACAGCCGGCCGGTACGGGAAATCAGCGAAGTCATCCGGGACAAGTCCCTTTCTTCAAGGCGCCAGCGCGCTATGCCGAGCACCAATCTCCGCACGGGTTCCACGGCGAGGCAGAACGCCGCCCTGATGACCCCGCACTCCGCAGACGGGCCAGCACCGTCGCCCTGCAAACCTCCCAGCACTATTCCTGTTGTTCATGCCGATGCCCTTGTGCAGGAAGAGTCGTACCGCCGCGCTGCTCTCACCGGGGCGGCGCTGCTGGAGCACTGCTGGTATCTAGAGAGCCTTCGGCTGCTGGTGGAGGAAGACCAAGAGCGCTGCACCATCGAGTGGCTGGCCGGCGAGCAAGCCAAATCCGCCGGGCACCCTCACGCCTTCGCCGCCGTTCGCCAGGCTGCAAAGGGCGCGTATCGCTACGGCTTCGTGTGCGATATGTGCGACTATGCCTTCGAACCCGAAGCGCGGGCCAAGTATTTCTTAGTGCATCACTGCAAGTGTGGTCGGGACCTGTGCACGACCTGCTTCGAGGCCTACCGGAAGCGCTGCACCTGCGAGCGCTGCGGTCAGATGCTGCCCAACGAGCATGCCCTCATGGCCCACCAGCAGCACGGCAGCGGCACCTGCCCTGGAAGAGACGCCGCCGCGCCCGGCGCCGCCACTGGAAAGCGGCGCGCTGCAGCCCCCAAGAGATTGTCCGTGGCCACTGTAGGCCGCCTGCGGGGGGCGGATAGCGCGACGGCTGCGCCCTCAAACCGCCTTTCCGTCGCGCGCATCACCAGAAATCGGAAGTCCAGGACCCCGGAGACCGTCAGTGCCACTCTTGACGACGACGACGACAACGAGAGCAGCGGCCTCCGGGTAGAGAGCAGCAGCGCGAGCGCCGTGCCTCGCCGGCGCCGCACCGCCGCTGCTGCGTCTGCAGGCTCGTCCTCTGGACACAGCAGCGAGCAGGGTGGGGCTGCGAAGCTTCGCCGCGTGGAGTCGGCGCCGACGGACCAGAAGTGGGAGCCCTTCGCGACGCTCCGGAAAGAACTGGACGCCGTGCCGCAGGCAGTGCTGCCCACCGAGGAAGAGCGGCAGGTGGTGCTCCAAGGGCCGTGGATACAGTACTTCTTCTTCTACCCGCCCCAAACCGATGAGAACCCTCAGTGCTTCGCCTACCACATCCAACCGGGCCGCACAGGGGCGATGTTCCTCAACTCGTCCTTCTCCTGGGTGCACTCTGCTGTCTTCTCCCAGCTGGAGCGCGTGTTCTTCTGTGTGGAGAGTGTGGACCTGTCGGCAGAGGTTGACGCCGTTTCATCCTACAGCCTGGTACAAGCAAAGGCAAACCCACGACTCCAACCAGCTTTCGATGCGCTGCAAGAGATCGCCACGTATGACACCAACATTCGCAAGCAGCATCGCTTCCCCGGCACCTCGAGTGTGTACCCCTCCCCCCGCTCCGTGTACAATTCCAAGAACGCCCCTCTTGTCTTTGTGCGCTGGTTTCGTATCTCTAAGGCGATGGGGCTGCACGTCATGGTGCTCTCGAATGGCGCTACACAGGTACTGGTAGAGAACAAGTTCGAACTCCGGTGGTTCGATATGGACCGCATCTTCTTGATTCGCAGCAACGGCGTGTGTGAGGTGGTGGACAAGAACTTCGACGTGATGCCAGCAGTTCTCCATGTCATGTACGACGAAAACGTGGAATAACAACAACAACAACAACAACAACAACAACAAAAAAAAAACAACAGAAACAACGCTGCATCGCCTCGAGAACGCCATCAGCAGTCGCCACGGACCACCACCGAATAGGACTCCCCCCTCCCCCCCCCCTACCTGCTGCAGTGACGTAGGGCCCTGCTTATTATCATCAGAACAAACTACGAGCTAGCGTGTAGTCGATCGCTGCATTACACCACGTCGTATTTTAGAGCTCCCCCCCAAAAAAAGAATAAAAAAACTTTACTTCTCTTGTCGTTCTCTTGTGTATTTGTCTTGCCGCGGTACGGCTGGGCAAAGCAGCTGCATGTCGGACCCGCCAGACGTAACGTTCTGCATCCCCTCCCCCCCCCTTCTTCTAACCCTGCTCCTCCTGTCTCTCACTCGCCCTCTCTCTCTGTTTCCTCTCATCCGTTCATTCCACCCCGCCGCGGAAGTTGGTTTGCTAGTAGTGCCGCGCTGCACCTTTATCGCCTTGTTGTTGGGTAGCCGACGTGGATAGACATATGCCTGTTCCGGTAGACCAGACGTTCCGGGAGCGCACGCTCGCCTCCCGGTACCGCCCACGGCAGACGTTGCCGCCTAATTTCTCTGATGTGCTCAAGGAGTACGCCAGAGAGGTGCTTCGTGCTCAACCCGAGGACATCCTGGAGTGGAGTGCGGATTACTTTCTGCAGCTTGCTATCAACGGTGCCCCGCTGCCACACGAAGGAGAGGAAGACAAGTCGGTGCCGAGTGAAGTGGATGAAGACGTGGAGGCGGTCGTGAAGCGGATGATCGACGTCTTTCAGCACATGGATGCCGCTAACGAGGGGCTGCTCTTCATCCACCTCGTGCAGCGTGCCCTCACGGACGCCTTCCACCTATCCCCGGAGCAGGCGCTCTATATCCTCACGTCGAAGTACACCGTTGTGAATCCAGATGAAACGATCGAGTACCGCACCTTCGCCCGGAAGTGCATCCGCGCCGTGCAGTACTTTCAAAAGACCCATCACGTTTTCAAGCTGGGGGATCTGACGACGGTGACAGTGCACGGGATGAACCGCAACGACGTGGAGTACCAGTTCCTGCACATCTTCCGGCTGATGGACCAGCCAGGAACGGGCCGCATTCCGTACGCCGATTTCAGGGATACGCTGGCCAACTCCCCCTTTAACCTCACCCATCGTGACGTTCGCACGCTCTGCATTGAATGCGAGATCAGCTCGGACAATCACGAGGTGGAATACGAAAAGGAAGTGCCACTCATGTTTCCCCGCCTAGTGCTCGCCGGCCAGTTTGAACTATTCGACCTGGAGGACAACCACGAAGATGACGAGGCGGCCAACGCCAACTGGAGAGCAGCCTAGGCTAGGCGAGGAGCCAAAGATGCCAGTACGGAATGGCCCGTGGCGACCCTCCAAGACGTCCTCAAGGATGTATAGATTTATTCTCCCTGAAACAACTTCAACAACAAAAAGAAAAAGAAAATAAATAATAACGAAAAGAGCAAGTGAATCGAAATAGCAGCTGTGACGGTGCCCTGACACGGGTAGAAAATGGGCTCGGCTACTACTGCCCCCTGCTGTTTTTCTTTCCTCTTTTCGAAGTACTGCTCCTTCTTCTTCTTGTGATGCGCGTTTTTTATTATCAGCGCTGTGTTGGAGGCGACGGACACACAACTCGAACTACTTACCCACTAGGGACGGGTCATCACCGCCACACCGTGTAGCCCCCCTTCATTCAACGCTATGGATATCCCTACTCTCCTTTCTCTCGCACAGAACGCCGTGGACGTGGGGAACATCAATGCCGCCTGCGAGTTCTACGAGCTGGCGCTGCAACAGGGTCCAAACAACGATGAAGTCTTAGAGGCGTACGCAGAAATCATGATACACTATGTGCAGAACGCCGCAAGGGCGGAGCAGATGCTGCGCCACGCCATTTCGGTGAACCCCCACGAGGGTTACGTCAAGTACTTGAACCTAGCGCAGCTCTGCGAACCACACGAGGGGATCCAGTGCTACCGCACGGCGTACAACATTGCGGATCGCATGCGTTCTCGCTGCAAGCGCCGGCAGCGAAAGGTGATCGAAGAGGCGATGGCCAGCATGTGCTGCGCCGTGGCCGAGTTGTACCTCACGGACTTGTGCTTTGAAGAGGATGCGGAACAGAACTGCGAGCTCGCGGTGAACACGGCCCTGGGCCTCAACAGCAACGCCGTGGAGCCGCATCAGCTGCAGGCCTCCTTGCGGCTGAGCCAGTCGAGACCAGAAGAGGCGCTTGAGGCGCTGCGCCGCGCCGTGGAACTGACACACCAGCTGGGCGAGGAATACCAGCCCACTTACGAGTCCAAGATTGAGCTAGCGCGGCTGCTGATGCAGGTCAGCCCCGACGAGGCGTTCCCGTACCTTCTGGAGGTGCTGCAGCTAGATGACACGAACCCCTACACATGGTTCCTGCTGGGGGAGTGCGCCAGAATGCGTGGGCGATATCCCGACGCTGCACGCCTGCTGCGCCGCGCACGGGTGATGGTCGTTCTCTCACAAGGGCCGACAACAGACCCGGCAGCCCTCAAAGACATTGACGAGGCCATTGAGGTGCTCGTGCGGGAGATGGGTGGCCCCGAGGCGGCGTCGCAGGTGACCGACCTCGACTGCCCCAACCCTCTCGAGCTGCTGCAGGACGAGGGGGACGAGGCCGCGGCAGCGGAAGACGGCGATACGCTAGAGGAGCCCACGTGGGAACCCGACGATGATATCGACGCGTAGCTATTGCCGTTACGAGTAGCGCTACTACGCATTGAACGGATGCCTGCGTGCCTGCCAACGATGAAAGTGAGCAGATGCGTTAAGATCGTGTAAACCTAACGTCAACTACAGTAAAGGATAGCGTCTTCAATATGTTCGGGTCCCGTGCACAGGCTGAGGCCTCCACCACGACCCTGTCGTCCTGTCGTCCAGACCTTTTCCGGCCTACTTTGACTCTCCTGGGCTTCTGTTACTGTCTTCTCCCCCCCTCCCCCCTCCCCCCCCCCTGTGCTCTCCTCTGAGGCTTCTCTCTGGCCTCACCATCGTAGCCTGCATCATCGTGAGTGGGACCACCTTCTACCCCTACATACAGCAGGATCCTGGTCGAGGCGGTGAAAGCCATTGCTGTCCATGCAGAAAGTTATGCGCCGTGTCACCACCCCCTCTTCCACTTTAAGAAATCTTCTTCCCCACTTACTATAGGCGGCAAACTGCAGCTGCCAGCACCATGAACGGCGGCGTCGACCCTCGCTGGGTCGCCCTCATGCTAGAAGGACTGGAGGCCCCCCGACACCGCCGCTGCCGCTGGCGCGCCGCAGCTGTTCCCCACCCATACCAATGCCAGCGGCAGCGGCAGCAGTAGCAGGAGCTGCAGTGAGGACTTTCTATGCATGGCGGGGCACTCCAGGCGATTCACCGCAGCCCCTTTCCCTACACTCCACTACACCGCCGCCGAGCATCATCGATACGCGGAAGGCCCTCCTCCGCTGACGGCTGGGGTATCCGCTCCGCCTAACCATGCATCCAGCAGCAGCAGCAGCAGCAGCAGCAGCGCGCCGTCCTCTATCCCATTGTGGCGGGGCCGCCGGCAGCGCCAGAACTCGATGCCGAAGCGGAAGCCTGATCTTCTGGCCCAGGCACGACTGTACGCGCTGAATGCGTCCATGAAGGCGAAGCAGCGCCAGAAGTTCGAGAAGGAGAAGGAGGAGGAGGAGGCGCGGCGGCGGGAAGGGGGCCAACGGCCGCCCTCGAAGGTGTCTCTCGCTGCCGGCCGGCGGCTCTATGCGCACGCCAAAGACCTCAAGCAGCGGCTGCGCGAGGAGCAGGCCGCGGAGCAGCGCCGCGCCGAGGCGGCGGACAGGATGTGGACGTTCCGCCCCTGCATCTCCCCCGAGTCGGAGTCCATCGCGCGGCGCAACGGCTACGTCCCGCCGGAATGTCGGCTGGAGGCGGCGCGGGCACGGCTGGACCGGCAGCAGCTCGCCCGGCTGCAGCGCGAGGCGGAGGAGCTGCTGCAGTGCTCCTTCACCCCGCGCCTCTCCGCCGAGTCCAGGCGCATCGTCCATTGGCTGCAGCAGCAGCTGCCACCTCGGGCCGGGGCGAGCGAGCGCCTGCATGCGGAAAGTGTTGAGCGGCGCCTGCGGCAGCAGGTCCGCGAGGCCGACGCCTTCGCAGCCGGGCCCCCCCCTCCACCGCCGCCAACGCGCCGCCCCAGCACACGACCCGACACTGCAAGGGCCCGGCCCTCGCAGGAGCCGCCGCCCCGCCGCCAGCGGCACGTGTCAATACAAGAGACCGAACCGCTGGTGCCGGCAAACACACCGAGGCGCCGGCGGCATTCTCTCGGCGCTGCTGCCCCTCCGCCTCCGCCTCCGCCTCCGCCTCCGCCTCCGCCTCCGCCTCACCCGCTAAACATGCCCGGCCCGCCTGTTCAGCGGCGTGCCCTGAGAGGGACAGCCGTCACGCCTCCGCCGGCGGCCGGGCATTCGGCGGCCCTCTCAGGGGCGGCAGAGCTGGAACGACAGCGGCTGCGCTTCAGCGCCCTTTTCCACAAGTTCGCCGCGCACTCCGCCACCCGGCGCCGCGGCACGGCGTCGTCGGTGACGACACTGCGCGATGTGAGGGACGCCGTCGCCCGCATTTATCCCGAAGACGGTGTTCTCGCAACGGCGCTGGGACTGCGGGTGACGGACGCCAACGCGCCACTGACGCAGGCGATGTTCGTGGACCACCTCATGTCGGTCCTCCTCCCAGAGATGGCACCCGAAGGTCCTGCGCAGGCCAGCCCTCCGGCAGGGGCACCCAGCAGCGCCGCAGAAGGGAAGCGGTCGCCGCACCCGCGAGTCACACCCGCCCGAAGTGCCTCCGCCCCCCCCACTCACCGCAGCGGGCAGGAGCCGGCCACCACCGCAGGGACGCGCACCTACCCCATCCGCAGCTCCGCCGCCCTCCATCGGCAGCACCATCGCAGAGGTGTGCGCTGGCAGAGGCTACGCCGCGCGGGCGGCTTCCCGCCGTTCACGCACCGATCGTCTGGCTCGCAAAGCAGCGGCTTCCGCTGGGCCACCGCCCCCCGTGCTGCAGCCCCAACCCCAACCCCAACCCCAACCCCAACCCCAACCCCAACCGCAGCCGCAGCCGCAGCCGCAGCCGCAGTCTGCGGTGCTGGTGAGCGACGAGGGGTCGACAGCGCTCGTGGTATCCAGCCCGAGCAGCAGCAGCAGCGGGGTCTGCAGCGCCCCGCCCACGCCGCCGCCGCCCCTCTCTCCGTTGTCGACGCCGTCCACGCAGACACGCATGGAAGCCGCGGCGGCGGAGCTGGAGGCGCTGCTGCAGACCCCGCACGGGATGCCACCGCCCGCCCGGCCGCCCCCGTTGCCCGCTGGCAGGCCTGAACGTGGTGGACGAGGTGTTGGACACCAAGGAGCTGGAGGCACTGGACACGCTCTTTGCCTCCATGTTCACCGCGCAGTTCAGCCACCCGGCGCTTCCAACGCCGACGCGAATGTGAAGCCCCCGAGATACGCTACCTACACCAAATAGAGTAAAACACACATACAACAACAGTTTGGCAAAAAAAATAAAAAAAATAACTAAAAGTGAACAGCGGCATCACCTTTCCATGCGATGCTGGGAGCTGAACCGAACTTCCCCCTCCTTCCTCCTCCGTATCCACATACAAGAGTTACGCTGTCTCTGTCGTTTGCTTCTTTCCTTTCACCCTCCTGCGGTAGAATTAGAATTTAGCTTCTCGTTGCATTGCGCCATGGGAGACCCCTTTGTGCGGCCGGGGCTCGAGTACCAGCCGCACGTCGAGCAGGTGCTCCTCAAGCATGAGGGCACCATGTCCATTGAGACCACAAAGACCGAGTGGATCCGGTCTCAGCACAGGGACACCCTTGCCGCCATCGTTGCTCACCCCGACCAACTCACTTACCTAAGCATCATCGAGAACGTTCCATCCGCAAAGATGGAGCGTATTCTGCTGGAACGCCTCGTGGATCCGCTGCACATGCCCGGGTCCAGTACGTAGCGCGGGAACAGCGGCAGAGATGGCCACCAAGGCGTTCTGCCTCACCTCCTCCTTCATTCCTACTGCTGTGCGTGTGTGTGTGTGTGTGGCGTATTGTGCGGGCTCTGGATCTCGCACAACAGAGCAATAACAACAACAACAACAACATACATCGATACACATCGATTCCTGCCTTCAGTACGGCAGATGCACATGTATATTTCCTGCTACGTACAGTGCAGATGACGAACCTACCTCCTTCGCTCCTTATTTATATTTTCTTCACCTCGCTCCACCTTCCTTTGAACATCTCTTAATAAAGATAATATACAGTTCCAAGGCACCTTTTTTGCTCGCCCCATCCACCCCCCTTCCCTGCTCTACGTGAGCCTATCCATGCGGCGCCTCTTTTGTAACCAGCTGAGCGGCGCGGCGCTGTCGCTGTCCGGTGCCGCTGCCGCAGCGTGCCGCGGCCAGTTCACTGTTCCCAACAGGCCAGGGAGCGGCTACCGAATCCAGCCACCGGTGCCGGACCGCCTCAAGGATGCGCTCTCCAATTTTGGGGCAGATACGCGCAACATCTTTCCTGACGACCAGGACCCTGCGTACGTACCAGAGGAGCGGCGCAAGAAGATGGTCACGGACATCATCTCCAGCTCTTCGCACCTCCGGAATCACTCTAAGCTGGACCGTCTACGGGCGGCGCTGGAGAAGGTGCATGACTGCCCCTCCCCCCTGCACGAGAACTGGAAGGAGGTGTACCTCTTTCTTCGCACGACGGAGATGTGCTGCGAGATCATGAAGGTCGCCTCGGATGTGTTTCCACGGGGGCAGAAGCTCTGGATCGAGCTGCAGGAGTGCAGGGAGCGCCGGCAGCCGGCGCTGCTCGAGCTGCCCAACGGCATGCTTGTACTTCCCGTCTTCTCGATGGAGGAGTACATGGACCACTACTTCTCCCGGGTCGATGCCTTCGAGTCGTGCTGGTTTCCTGTGCCCCGCATGGGAACACGCTGGGAGAGCTTCTGCGACATGGAGTTCCCTGTGGCCGCCACCGGCACGCTCCGGCACCACAGTGCACTGGCCACGATGGCGCTGGATGACTTTCAAGTAGGCGTGCTGGTGAACCCTGGGCAGCGCACCAGCAAGTTCATCACATACCCGGAGATGGTGCACCTCGCGGAGGTGATGAGCCGCCGCGTGCGGGACCGGGTGGCGGACCTGGCCACCAAGAACCCGGCGACGGGAGAGTGGGAGACCCTGTTTGATCCAAGCCTGATGACCACCTTCGACACACGAAAGATGCCCGTCAAGCGTGTGGAGCCCGGAATGCTCAGCGAGCGGCGGATGCAGCTACACACCAGCGCCACTCCCATTCCGTGCGTGGCCCTGCTGGAGCTGCACCTCCTGCTGCACCGCTTCGAGGAGATTGCGGAAGTGTACATCAGCACAGTGGTGCGGCCTGCGTGGAAGAAGGTCTTTGGCGGCCCAGAGTTCCTCACTCAAATCGACGTCGTACCTTTCGATCCGGCGACGAAGCCGCCCGCTGATTTCGTGTCGACGTTACAGCGATGGAGCTTTATGAAGGAGTTCAAGACCGACGTTCACATCCAGCTGACCAGCACAGCTCCCGCACAGGGGGGAAGTCCTGTGCCAGAGTGTACACTCCGGCCGACGGGGAGCTGCTGCGCAGCATGGCCACCTTCCACGGGATCACCCTCGCAGACTCCTTGCAATTCAACGAGCCGCTGACCGACGAGAACAACCGAAAGCCCTATGAGCCTTACGGGGGTACGGTGTAGGCCTCAGAGACGAGGGGGAGGGGGGTCTCTCGCCTGGGCCACCGGCAGCAGCGCTGGGCGGGCGGAGCAAGAAGAACTAAACAGACCACCTCTCTTCGCTGTTCCATGCGGGTAGCACACCACCGTACTCTAACTCGTCGCATCTCAGAGTTCTACGCGCGTGTCTCTGACGAATCATGGCCACTGCTCCGTGTCTCCTCATCTGATTTCTTTTAGGTCCGGCGGTGACAGCACTGCAGCTCACCTTTCAACACAAGCACACACACACACACACACACAACAAGCAAGAAAAAGAAAACAAAACAAAACAAAGAACAGAACAGCAATCCTATTGGCGCTTCACCGGGAAAGGCCAGCCACAGACACCATTACCGCGCTGCAGACTCAAATCGAAGACGTCCACGCCGCCCCATCAACTTTGGATTGCCTCACAATGACATTTTTTGGTGACCTAGAACGGCATCGCCACGCCTTGGAGGAGGCGATGCGCGTCAACCCCTCACTGCCTCGCGCTGCACTGTGCGCCACCGGAGGCACTGCTGTTGAGACCAGCCCTGCGGAGCTGCCCGGCGACGCGGCACGGGCGGTGCGGCAGGCGGCGCAACTGACGCGCGTCGCCTTCGTGGCCCCCGGCCGGGCGGCTGATTGCGAGAGGGTTGTGGCCGATGTGCAGCGCAGCGCGCCGCAGCCAGCCGGGCCAGCCTCCACAGCCGACGGCAGCGCTTTCATCCGGAATCGAGTCGTTGGGTACGTCGACCACCTCCACGGGGTCGTGGAACTATGGCGCGGGCTGGTGCAGACCGACGCCCCGTCGACGGCGGTTGGCAGCCGCAGCGTGTTTGTGTTGCCCTGGGAGGCGATCCTTTCCGATGCAATGAAGGCCTGGCTGCGAGAGCTGCACAGGGCCGCCCGCCTGACCCCCAACGGGCTGGAAAGCCCCACCCCCACCTGCCCGGCAGCGGCGTACGCACTGCAGATGCTGTACACGTACCTCTCCTTCACGGCCCACTGCCTCGAAGTAACAGCAGAGATCTGCGTGTGGTCCGCTCGCTTCGTTGACGTCGCCTACTGCGCCACACGAACAGCACTCATGGCGCGGGCAGCCCACGAGCTGCAGCGGCTGCAGCGCCTGTGGCGCTCTGCCACCCACGCCAATCTCGGCGGGGTCTCACCCACCTGGCCGCTGCTGCTGTACGGCATGTTCCAGCGCCTCGCCGCGCGTAGCGCACTGCTGCTCAGCGGTATGGTACGCTGCGGCCCGACGGCACCTGTCGACGGCGGAACGGAGCTGTGGGGATGGCGGTGTCGCGGCCTGGAGGGGGCCGCCTCCGTGGAGAACCTCGTGGGGGTGTTCGATCCAGACAGCCCCGAACTTGGCGCCAGCTGCAGCGCCACGTCCTGCCAGCGCTCGCTCTCGATGCAGCTGAACACCTCCTCGGGGGCCGTCTCGGGTCTGCTTGGCACGGCGGCCATGAACGATTCCGTCGCCTCGCGCGGGGGGCGGCTGCGGCCGTTCGACCTGTGCCTCGGTATCAGCAGCAGTGCCTCGCGCAGGGCTCTGAGTGGTGGCGATCGACCGGCCGCGGACCGGTGGCTGCAGCTCATTGATCCTCCGCTTGCCGCGGCGCTATCGGCACCGGTCGGCGAATTCGAGACCACCGTGTTCGCCCTGAGCGACAGCACACGACGCCCCGGGGCAGTGGCGTGGGAAGGCGGGCGGTACGTCACCTCGACCTCCTGCGGTGCCGAGGCCCGCGACGGCATGGCTCCCTGGGTGCTGCACTTCGTCTTCCCCCCGTACCGCCTCTCCAGGGACTATGAAGAGCGGATGCGCCAGGCCCAGCACATGCGCATCTCTGTCGTTTTCCAGGCCGCCGGCCGCCCTATGAGCGAGCGCCGCTTCAGCTACGCCCTCCCATACGGGATGCTGTTCGTGCGGCGCAGCGGCCCTGACGAAATCCACGGTTCGAACCTGTACTTCGTGCTGGTGTACCACCACAGCCAAAATCTGAAGGGCGCCGAGGAGGCGGAGCAGCTGGCACGTGAGAGCGCCGCGGCGTTCGCGCGGCTGGAGGCGCTGCACTCACAGTGGTGCATGTCCGAGGCGCTCGGTACCGCCGCGAAGATGCTGCTGTAACGTACGTATGTGTTCGGGGTAGGGGGGGCCTCCCAGGTGGCGGTGGTGGGAGAAGAGAGGACGAGCAGCGCACTTCTGTTTTTTTTTTTTTTTTTCCTTCTGTTTCCTGTGGGTCTTGCAGGAACGAGCCAACGGCACCCGGACCTCGTGGTGAGGTGAGGCCGCCGCGGTGCCGATCAACTGCACCACTGCCAACCAACTTTGGGAACTCCATCACACACACACACCCGGCGGACCACACCGCCCACCCCCTATGTACCCGTGACGCGTAGGCACGAATGCGTTTGCTCTGCTGCACTCTCTCTCTTTCTCTCTGTCTATCGTCTACCATGCGCTCCTTCGTTTTTCTTCTCCACCCCACCATCATGAATCCCTTTTCTCAGCAATAGACGAAGAGACGGTTGCCGCTGCAATTACGTTGCTGTGCTGTGTGCATATTCCCCAAGTTCATCTGTTCCTCCTATTCCTTAACCGCCGTGGAAGTCCCGTATGGCCACCTACAAGCAGATCGCCCAGCGGTACCTCGACTCGTCGGTGCCGCATGTGGGACTTCGCTGGAGTATCGCTATTTGCCTCATTCTTCTGTACACCTGCCGCATCGCCATCATCGGTGGCTTCTATCTCGTGTCGTACGTAATTGCCATTAGACTCATCTTCGGGGGCATCGAGATGATCACGCCGTCGGAGGCGATTGTGGCGCCGCTGCCCACCAGCAACGACGATGTGCGACCTTTTATTCCAAAGAAGGCGGAGTTCAACGTCTGGAGAGACTGCTGCGTCACCGTCGTGTGCGGCTTCTTTGCGACCTTCTTGCCCTTCCTCAACATCCCGGCGTACTGGCCTGTGCTGGTGGTGTACGTTTTCTTCCTTGGTGTCACGCAGCTGGGGCTGGAAGTGCGGAAGATGATGCGCTATGGGTACGTCCCGTGGACAACTGGGAAGACGAAGTTTGTCAAGCGCTCGGAGGGATCCGCCATGTGATCTCACTCGCTGCCCTCCGGCCCAGGGCCGGGAATGAGGTGGAATGAGAATGAGAATGAGAATGGCGTGGCGTGACATAGAAGAGCACGAGAAGAAGGACCCGGGCAAGAGGTGGGAGAAAGATGCCCACCTCCAGGAGAACCCTAATGTCAATTCCATGATACAACAACAACAACAACAAGAGAGAAAAAAAAGGCAAAAATCCGTTTCGTTGACACGTGATTCGATATCATCTGAGCTGCACGTCGACCTTAGTAAGAGTACCCCTTTGTCTCCCTATAACAACAGTCAATCTCTCTCTCTCTCGCTCTCTCTCTCTCTCTATATATATATATATATTCCTCGTATGCTGCGACTGGGGAGCCTGTCCTTGTACCTCTGCTCTTCGCCGCTTCTCCCCTACCAAGCTTCTGTGCTGCCACCCCTCCATCATCGTATTCGAATCGTGCTCCTAGTCGCTCGCATGTCATCAAAGGTTGGCGCTCCGCCAGCGGCCCGCAGGAGCCAGAGCCAGCGGGTCCGCAGCTCCACCGCAGCTTTCCACCCCGCAAGGGCCGCGCAGCCAGACAGCGGCGCACGGAACGTCCCCCACGTGGTGACCGGCCGGCTCGGCGGGGGGCGAACAAGGAGCGCCACGCCGCGCAGTAGTGCGGCGCCGCCCAACATGCGCGTCTTCTACCAGCGCGAGCCAGCGAGGCCTACCCCACCTCCGCAGACAACGAGCCCGCAGACGACCGAAGTGGCCCCTCGGCGGGCGCGCAGCTCCCCCGCAGCCGGGCAGCCGCGGCAAAGCAGCGCGCCACGGCGAGGCGCACCGGCGGCAGCGGCGCCAGAACCCAATAACGTTGTTGGATGCGGAGCCCCGCCCACCAGGACAGCCGCGCGCCGCTCTTCTCACATGCGAATTTCCTTCGCTCCAGCGCCGACTCGCACAACGTTAGATCACCCCATCCGACTTCGCCGCACCCTCAGCGAGATCGCCCGCCTCTCCCCGGCCCCGCCGCGCCCCAGGCCCGTTCTCGTCGTGCCGGCGCAGCAGACGCACAGCCACGAGACGTCTCCGACACCCATGCGACAGCCCGGCGCGGCGCCCCACGCCTCCGCCACGCCGGCTCGGAGCAGCAGCGAGCGGGGCGGGACGACCCCCCTGCGACAGTCGTCCCACACAATCATAACGCCGCAGGCCAATACTCCAATTGTACGCACCACCACGGCGCATCCGCACTCGGTGCGAAAGCACCGCGAAGTTTCGGTCGATACCGTTGGTGGTCGAGGGTGGTCAGAGGCACCAACCGCCCACACAGTGCTCGGACCAGAAGAAGAGGCCAACCTGCGTGCTCTCAGCCTCGACAGCACCAGTACGATGCCGTTCGAGAGCACAAATACGGCCTAGAGGTGCCCGTAACTCTTTCTATAGCTTCCAAAGCTGCTCCTCATCTATCCCTACACCAGGGGGGAGCGCTGGATCTGTATCTATCGACTCTACACAGACGTTTGCCTATTTTCGAATGTGTATCCCTTTTCGTCATTGTCGCTCACACGCCTGTTCTCTGAACTCGGTGTTATCTGACAACTTGGACTCTTTAAACCATCAACAGCCCAATGAAGACGGAGGTCCCAATACTTTCAACTGCAGGCCTTCCAGCAGCTGAAAGTATTAGTAGTAGGACGATGATGATGATCATTCTTCTTCTTGTTCTTCTTATTATTATTGCTGTTGCGTTCTCACTGTTATTGAATTCTTCTCTCTTTTGTTCTATTCGCTCACCTTTTGGACGACAACGGCGCATAGTTTCGACTCCCCAAAAAATTTACTAAACCCAATAAAAAAAACATAAGTTCCATAACCCAAATCCATATAGGTATATCTACAGTGTTTTTGCACGTTTTTTTACTTTTATTTTAAGTTTATACTTTCTTCCCAGTCTCACTGTACTTCGTTTCGTGTGTCTCCTTGCATCACCATGAGCTACAGTACCCCGAATCCTTCCATCTGGGTGGGCAGCCTGGACCCCAACATCAACGAGGAGAAGCTGTACGACTACTTCTTTCGCGTCGGCCCCATCTCCTCCGTCCGCGTGTGCGTCGATTCCGCCACCCAGAAGTCCCTCGGCTACGGTTACGTCAACTTCCAGGACCCGTCGGATGCAGAGAAGGCGCTGGACCTCGCCGGAACCCGCCTCGGATCGAAGCACATTCAGATCTCCCGCATCCAGCGCGACCCCTTCAAGCGCCGCCCCGGCGTGCGGAACATCGTGGTCAAGAAGCTTCCTCTATCGATGGACACACTCGCGCTCAAGGACCTCTTCTCCAAGTTTGGTCGCCTCACCTGCGTGAACCTTGCCTGCAACGATAAGGAGGAATCCCGCGGCTACGCCCGCATCGGGTTTGAGTCGGAGGAGTCCGCCGTGGAGGCCGTCAAGGAGATGGACAAGGTAGAGATCGACGGCCACGCCATCGTGGTCGAGCGCTACCAGCCGCAGCACCGCGAGGAGCAGTACACCAACCTCTACGTCAAGAACCTCGACCCCGCCGTGACCGAGGAGGGCCTCAAGGAGGTCTTCAGCCCCTTCGGTACCATCACCTCCGTCAAGGTCCGCGACCTCGGCGAGGTGCAGACCGAGGTGGGCTTCGCCTACGTCGCCTTCTCCGACCACGCCAGCGCCGCCAAGGCCGTCGAGGCCCTCAACGACACCGAGTCCAAGATTGCCAAGGAGGGCATGAAGCTCGACGTCGGCCGCTTCCGCTCTCGGGAGGAGCGCCAGCGCGAGCGGGAGCGGACCCGCCGCGAGCGCGCTGTCCAGAACAGCAAGTACCCCAACCTCTACGTCAAGGGCTTCGACGACTCTGTCACCAGCGAGCGCCTCAAGGCCCTCTTTGAGCGCATTGGCGAAACCGTCTCGGCCAAGGTCATGACCGACCCCTCGGGTATCTCTCGCTGCTTCGGCTTCGTGTCCATGAAGGACCAGGTCTCCGCCTCCCAGGCGATCCAGGAGCTCAACGGCAGCACCTTCCTCTCTCCCAGGCCGCTGTTCGTTACCTACGCCGTTCGCAAGGATGCGCGCCGACAGAACCTCGAGGATCGCAACCGCCAGCAGACCCGCGTGCGCCCGCAGCCCATGAACGGCATGCCCCAGATGGGCTTCATGGCCCCGAACATGTTCAACAACATGAACATGCAGTTCATGAACCGGATGCCCAGCGGAATGATGCCCTTCCCCGGTGCCGGCCTCGGGCCGCTGCGCCACATGCAAGGCCCCACACCCATGCACCAGATGCGTGCGCCGCGCCCGATGCCCATGCCGCCCCACAAGGCGCCGATGCCCCCCATGGTGGCCCCCCCGCAGTCCCTCGCCGCTATCCTCGCCAGCGCTCCGCTGGAGCAGCACCGCAACATTCTCGGCGAGCGCCTCTACAACTACATTGTGCGTTCCAACCCCTCCATCGCCCCGAAGATCACGGGTATGCTGCTCGAGATGGACAACAGCGAAGTCGTTCAGATGCTGGAGAACCCCGTGCTACTGGATAGCAAGATTGCTGAGGCCAAGGAGGTGCTGCAGCAGCACCTCAGCGTCTAAGCTTCATACGGCAATATAACCATTGCACACGCTACCTGCCATGAGTCGGGGCCTGGTCTGCCCCGCTCCGGAAGGCCCCCCTCACGTCTTCTCGAGGAGGAAGCAGCGGCGTGATGTGCCCGTAGTTGTTCTGTTCCAAGTACCATTATTTTTTTTTTTCGTTTATTTGTTTGTTTTCTTTTGGGAGTGACTCAATGACGGTGCCTACACCGTACACCTAGGATTGTATTTAACTTCTTCGCCATCCCGCTTATTATTTGTGGTGGAGGCGAGAGGTCCATCCCCTGCGGCGCGTCTCCGCATGCAACATGCGCCACCGCTTGCAGGAGATACTGCGGTTCGCTAGTAGTTTACGTTGCTCTTGCCCCGCGATTCGTTCAGTGACCTGAACTTGGCCGAGACCAACCGCATGCCCTCCACATTTCCTAGGGCCAGGATTTTCTAAAACATTTTTTTTTTCTTCCGTTTTGTGTTTTCTCCTGTCGTGAGTGTCTCAGTTTACGCTCTACGCGACGGTATGCAGTGCAGGATGGACGCTGGCGGGGGAGTGGCAGGTAGCGGTTTTGTGGAGCCGCTGCCAGTACCCCTTCACTAGATTACATTTGCTCATTTCGGATGAGCAGATCATCTCGCCTCGCACCTGCACGCGCCGTACCTGCGCCACTACCCTTAACCTTTTACCTTTACCTGCTACCCTCCGAACCGTTGGTATCATCGAGTACTACATGTCTGAAAAAAAAAGAAAAAAAAGTCTCTAAGGAAAAGAATAAAAAAGAAAAACAACAACCGAAAGAATGAAGCCCTAATGTCACTGGGGCCATTCACAACGTTGGTGCCAGCGTGGCGCTCCTGTGCTACTGAGAGAGGCCAAACGTGTGAATATAATCAAGAAAAATGAAATAAAAAAAGTATTGATATATATATATATATATATATATAAGAAGGCAATGTGAGTGAGTGCCGAAAATATGAAATCTCTGATGGACGTCAGAATCCTGTGGCTATGCCCGTTGATGGACGCTGTTTCTATCCAGCGTTGTTCCGTCGACCGTGGGTGGGCCACGTAACCTCTCACCATCGCTGCTCTCGCCTACCCTCTCTTCTCTCTCTCTCTTCAATTATTATTATTATTGTTATTATTTGAAATGCTCCTGCTCTTGTCTCTGTCTTTCCATGTAGTGGAGTGGACCACTGCTCAACGGCCACGCCGGCTGAGAGGTACCCATTCATTCATTTTTGATGTCTCCCTAGGCCCGACCACACCCCGCAATGACCACACCCTACGCTGCTCTGCACGCCGTACTGTTGCTCGCGGCGTACCTCTTCGCGGCGGTCCGAACAGCAGCGGATCTGCACCACCGGCCTGCCAGGGAGAGCGACGTACATCTGCGCCAATGGGTGATGCTGGCGGCGGTCGCTTGTCTGTCCCTGATGGGCGCCGCCGCTGTGCCTTTCTTTCAGGAGTTCCAGCTGCTTTTCATCATAGCCATGTCGATGTGCCCCGCGCACACAAAGAATGCGGTCTTCACCCGGCTCTTCGCTCCAGCCGTGATGGCGCTGCCGTGGCTGGGCGCCCAGAAGAGGGCGGATGAAAGCGACGCCGAGGAGGATCGTTAGACGGACGCTAGACCAACAACAGAAAATAAAATAAAAGAAACACACGGACGTGTGGCTCTTGCTCTTTGCGCCTTGTCTAAACTTCTTGTTTCGAACACATATCGTCCTTCCTATGTGCTCTGTGCCCCTTTAATGCTCTCCTCTCTCTTCTTCTTGTGTTGCCCTGGTGGTCCTCTACGTACCTACTGTGCTGTCTGCAGTGTTGTTTCGTTTTATTTGAAGTGCTATGAACCGCCACGGAAAGTTTTATGCGGAGCTGGCCGCAGACCTCGCGGCGGACGAGGAGGACTATGACGACGAGGAGGACTACGACGACGACGAATACTACGACGACGACGAAGAAGGTGAGTACTACGATGAAGGATCTGGGGAGGCTGCCCCGGCGCCAGCCTTTGTGAACCCCTACACCACAATCACTCCTGAAAAGGACGAGGACTTTGAGGTGCTGGCCGCCACGATCCCACAGCTGGATGAGGTGTGGAAAACCTTTTCGGGCATCCCCGTGATGGAGGCGCAGGCCGTCGAGGCGCTGCGGCTCCACGAGTACGACCCCAAAGCAGCAGCGGAGTTCTTGGAAACACAGCGGGCCGTGAAGAAGGCGCACGGCAGTCGGTCACTCAAAGTGATCGGGTCGCCAAAGGCGGAAAAGGCGGTGGTGGATCTTCCGACGGCGATACCCCAAGGGGAGGACAACGCGGAGTTTGACAGAGGGTCCGAATTCGCATCCCTCGGCCGCTCGCGTAGTCTTGCGGAGGATGCGATGAGCCCCGCCAGCCCCCTCTCGGGAAAGTTCACGACGGATTGCACGCTGGTGATCACCGGCCACGTGGATGCGGGGAAGAGTACCATACTGGGCCACCTGCTGCTGCTCCTCGGCAAGGTGTCCGACACGGAGCTACAACGCACACACAGCTGCACGCAGTACGCTTGGCTGCTGGACCAGTCGGAGGAGGAGCGGCGCCGCGGTGTCACCATCGATGCCGGCACGTTTGATTTTGAGACGACACACCGCAAAGTTCATGTCCTCGATGCCCCGGGGCACAAGGAGTACGTGATGAGCATGATCAGCAGCGCGACTCAGGCCGACGCTGCGCTCCTCATCGTGACCGCCACACACGGGGAGTTTGAGGCAGGTTTGGGGCACGGCACGAAGGATCACCTGGTCGTCCTCCGAACGCTCGGTGTTGGCAGCATTATTGTGGCGGTCAACAAGATGGATGCCGTGGATTACCGTCAGGAGCGCTTCGACCACGTTGTGTCGGAGCTGAAGCTTCTCTTGAAGCAGCTACGGATCGACGTGGAGTGCGTCGCGGGTATCTGCCCTATTAGCGGAGTGGACGGTACGAACATGATCACCGTCGATCCGAAGCGAACCCCGTGGTACACTGGCCCGTCGCTCATTGAGCTCATCGACACGTGCCCCCTAGAAAGCCGCCTTATCGCCGCACCACTGCGCATCAGCGTACAGGACGTGCAGCAGAACACCCTCTACGCCAAAGTGGAGAGCGGCCGACTGAAACGCGGCGCCACGGTTCTTTTTCTCCCGTGCGACCTGCAGGTGTCCATCAAGGCGCTGCAGAAAAGCTCCAGCAGCGGCCCCGTCACGGAGGCGCTGGCGGGCGACCAGGTCGAGCTGGTGACGAAGGCGGCGCCCATTGGCTTATACCCTGGCTGTATCGGATGCGAGAAGAAAAACCCCATTGCCGTCTCTACCGAATTCCAGGCCCGCATTCAGACCTTCGAAGCTCTCGAGAAGCCCCTGTTGCCCGGCTCCTCGCTGGTGATGGTCGCCCATGCACTTCGGGAGCCGATCAAGGTGGCTGTGCTGGTGTCAAAACTGGATGCCAAGGGAAACTGGAGCAAGGGCATGGTCAAGTGCATTCCTTCGAATACACAGGCCATCATCATTTTTCGAACCGAACGGAAGGTAGCCCTGGACCCTGCGGAGTTCTGTCGTGCACTGGGGCGCTTCATGCTCTCCCAGAACGGGGAGAACGTTGCCGGCGGACTCATTCAGAAGGTGGTTCCGGTGTAGCAAAAAGGAGTCTGGGACGATCACTGCCCATCTCCCAGCCTAAGCTTGACGCCCGAGCCGTGCGCTTGAGAGCTCTGGCCTCGGCTTCTAACGCTTCGCGTAAAGGACATGTGCGTATGACGAAAAAAAAACACTGGCCCAGAAGGGTGCTGCGCTAGTAACAAGTGTCGTGCTTTCCAGTTCCATTGTTTACCCTAACCCTTCGCTGTACACTCCGTCCGTCTTTCTTTGCCCTACCTTCTTTTTTTTTTTGCTCTTTCTTTCTTTTTTCTACCGCATGAACGGATGTAGCGCCTTAGCCTTCTTTTCGTGCTTCCATCACTGGAATTGATTCTACCGTAACACACATATACGTACTACAAGTCCTAGGCCGGCCACTCATGTTCTACAACTGCGGCTTCTCGTCATCGAGCAAGCGGGACAGAGGGGACTTCAAGAACGAGTATCCCCTGCTGCCTGAACCCATTGAAAATGCAGACCACATCCCGCTACGGCTGAATCCCATGGAGCGCAAGGTCCAGCGACTGATGCGCGGGATTATTCTCGCCTCTTGCTACACCGATAAGGTCGACTCCAGCGCTGCGCTAAGCAAAAATAGAGATGCCATCATCGCCAAGGAGCTCTCGAATGCGCTGACTGGTCTCCTCGTAGGTCTGGATATGAAGAAGGCCGGGCGTTTTCTGGAGGAGCGCGAGTTCGAGCCGTACCAGGACGAGATCCGGATGGCAATCGAGACCTGCCGGCGGTATAAAATGATGAACCCGGACATGCTGCGCACAGACTACGTCAAGTTTATTTACATGGTCCAGGATGCGGTTCAGATCGAGACCGCAGTTGATGCCCTTGGATTCAGCGTGGTCAGCGACCTCATGACGGTTGGTCGATACTGCACACAAGAAGGTATCCGGGAGTTGCTTGACGACGAGCGCCTCCCGCTCTGTGTGACGCCTGTGCCGGTGATGCACCGACGCGACACGCTCAACAAATGTTTGCGCTACAAGGACGTCACGGTAGATGAGCTGGTGAAGGAGTTTGCCACACGGCACCACAAGAAGGAGAGGGTGGTGGAGCTGCCCATTAGAAGTTTGAACGATGCAAACTGCTTCGCCAACGACAATGTAAAGACCACGGAGCGCCTTCTCAAGCTGCTGAAGGAGCACTTCTCACCGTCTGACGCGGCGCCGGAGTGCAATCTGAGCATTGAGGAGGGCGAAGCAGGAAGCCGTCTGACGCACTCCCACAGCCAACAGTACGCCTTTGTGCTGCAAAGTCTGACCCTGTGGAAGAATATATGCCGCCATATGTACCGCCTGTGGAGCCTTGCAGAGGCAGATATGCTGAACCCGAAGGAGAAGTACGAGCTGCGCATGACCGGCCAGGGGCTGCAGCGGGTGCAAAAAGCTCCCAACCTATACCGGGCCGTGAACGACCTGCTAGGCAAAACGAAGAAGGAAATCGGCTCGTGGGTAGGATCTGAGCGTATTCACCTCGGCGACGATCAGGTCCCCAACGCCTTTCACTTCATAGACAAGTACGGGCAGATCTCCCGTATCATTATACCAATCCTCCGCACGCTGGAGTACATTGACGAACTCAAGGCGGACGTGGCCCTCTGTAACTACCTGAAGGAGGTCTGGGGGAGCGACCAGAACGCGAAGCGCGCCATCCTGCGGGACTTCTTCCAGCACGGCTTTGATGGAAGCGGCGGGGACAACATGGATGACGCTGGCAGCTGCATTGACGGGCGCCTGACGAGCGCCTGGAACTGGTGCAACACAATCCGCTTCAAACCCTTTTATCCCCTCTTCTTGCTGGCCGGCTTCTCTTCCTTTGACGGGGATATGGACATTTAATAATCGGAAGAGCGGAGAAAGATCCGCCCGGACGGTGAACAGTTACGCCAACCAACACCGCGTGTCAAGGGCTATAGTGAACCAGTGTGGGTTTGTGGCCAGGATAAGTGCCGAGTCAACACGATCGGTGACAGCTACAATGGGTGCATTTTTTTTTCCTAGTTCGAATCATCTTTGCTTCGGAACTTCCCTCTCTGTCTCTCTCTTTTTTCCCCGAGAATTGTTTGGGTACTCGTCGTTGCACAACAGATAATACGCACAAAGTGCAATCACGAGCCCCGAGCCCCCTCCTCCTCCTCTCATACCCAGGGCAGCAACAACAGAGAGAAGGAACGGAGAGGAGCTGTGGAACGGAACCCGATGCCACCGAAAGCTCCAAACTTGAAGTTCAAGCCAAAGCTCGTGCGCAGCCAACGCTCCGACGAGCAGGTCAACGAGGATGGCCACGACGAGGACCTGGCGCTGCGCCAACTGGAGCGTCTCCGCCGCGCGCAGCAGGAACTGGAGACCGCTACACCTACTGTAAAGCGCGAGGAGGCTGCAGACGCCCCCACCGCCCCGGGTTTCCCGGCTCCTGGGCCGACGACTCAAGGCGTCCATCGTGATGCGGCACCGCGCCAGTTGCCCCACGACATACCCCTCACCCAGTTGTTTGGGGGCGGCAGAGATCTCCCGTCGGTGGCTCCGGCGCTCCCTGCGGACACACTCCGCACGGCAATGACCCAGGCAGATGCTGAGGAACACGGGGTCCTGCGATACATGCCAGCCCCACTGGACAGGGGTGGCCCCTCCCGCCCGGTGAGAAGCAGCAGTAAGAGCATTCAGGATGATGCGACGGCGGGGACGGCTTTTCTGCGTGCGATGGACGAGGAGCTGGCGCTGGAGAGGCAGCGCAACATGGAGTTCTACCGCAGCGTCCTTGCCCCGATGGGGGCACCGGTGGTGAAGCAAGAGGAGGACCAGGACGTAGCGGGCGGCGCACACCCACGTGGTGGGTCTGTGGTCTGGCTCCAGCTGCCGCGGCTGCACGCCTCCGGCGGCACCGAGCAGGTCCCCTTTGACATACGGCACATGCCCCCCGGAAAGATCGGGGAGGTGAAGGTGTACGAGAGCGGCAGAATGACCATGGAGATCAACGGATGCTGCTTCGATGTCTCAGCGGATGCCGTCGACGAGGCTGGGGGCGGGCCTTGTAGTCTAGCCGTCATGATGACTCGCAATGGACCGTCCGCCACCCCTACTTGCTATTTCCTCGACGTGCTGCAGCACAAGCTTCAGTGTACACCTACGATAGTGGAGGAGCGCAGCTCTTCGCCCAACTGAGGAGGAGTCCTACGTGAACCTACAAGTCCTTGCTGAAGTATATAAACGCTTAACACCAGTAAAGCCAACAGCGAGACGCCACTTTGTCGTACTAAAATAGGGATGCCTGTGGCTCAGGCAGTGGCGCCTGCGGCAGAATAAAACAGTGCGATCCTTCCTTGTCTCCCTCTCTCTCTCTCCCATTATCCCACGAACACACATCGCTGTTATCTCTTGGTTGTTGTAGCGCTGTACACAGCTCCCTACCAGTTAGAAAACTGTGCTACACATACGTACAGCCGCTAGCAGAATCCCCCCCCCCCCCCCCTGGGCCCCTTTCTCGTAGAAGTTTAGGAAGCGCCGCCGTTCTCTGCGCCGGACTAAGCGCCAGCAGCACACCCCCTCCCACTGGAGCGCCATGCAGGACAAACAGAAGGATAAGTTTTGGCTCTTCGCCTTTCAAGACTATTTGGCGAACCTCCGGACGTTCAGCAACGGGATCGAATCTGTCGATGTGGATGGCAGCGGGGACTACAAGCTTCTGGTGGCAGACGGCAAGAAAGCACTCCGGACGTTCAGCGGTACAGCACAGCTGCGCGAAGTCAAATTGCCAAGCGTCCCGTCGGCGCTTACCCGAATTATTATGCCGAATGTGAGCTGCAAGGTGCCTGTCGTCGCCGTTGCTGTCGGCGCCGCTGTCCTCATGTTCTCAAACGACAAACCTCTGTATCGCTATTACATCCCTCCTGTGCCGGTCGATCCCGAAGAAGAGGGAATCTGGGACCTGCTCCTCGCAGGGGTGATCCCCATTCCGGACGGCGTCGAGATGCTGCAAGAGCGACTTGAACAGGGAGCCGAAGCCACCTCTAGAACCTTGGATCTGCTGCTGCTCGACAACGCAAGGGAGCGCGAGGCGTTCGTGGCCCAGGCGAGCGCGACACCGCTCCAGCAGCAAGACACCATTACCTGCATGGAAGCCATCGCCCACACCCTAGAGGGGCCTGAAAAGGGCCCCAGCTCCTTGGTTATTGGCACAGAGCGCCGGCTCTTGTATGTGCTGAACCCCACCTGCACCGAGATCCTCTTGAAGGTGGAGCTGCCGAGTGCGCCGGCTTTTTTCATTGTTGCCGGTTGCTTCACCTCGGAGTATCGCATCGTGGTATCCTGCCGCCACGGCCAAATCTACTCCATCAAGAACGGCGTGCTTGCTACACACGTGATTCAACCCGACGGTGCCGTCTGTGCCATGGTGCGGTACGACAACCAGATCGTCGTGGCCACGACCGCCAACACCGTCACACACTTCTCCCTCAAGGGAAAGCGCCACCTGACGCTCTACTTCCGCCAGCCCGTGGCAAACCTGGTCACGATCTCCGACCCCGTGACCGGTGCCGCACGCGGGCTGGTCGTTAGCCTGAGCGATGGCGAACTTCGGGTGTACGTTGGGAAGACGCTCAGCCACGTGAGCAGCACCTGCGCTCCAACTACCGCCCTTGCCTTTGGGCGCTACGGCCGCGAGGAATCGGCGCTGATTGCCGTGCTTCAGAACGGCTCGCTGATGGTGCAGCTGCTGCATCGCAATGCGCTGCTCGATGTGAAGCGCAGTGAAGAAGTGGTGCCGGCGACGGAGCAGGATATACCAATCCCGGTGCCGCGCTGGAGCTCCATTTTTAAGACGCAGACGGCTCGAGAGGCGCTGCACGGGGCGGGTATGTACCGAAGCTTCCAGTACGACCTCTGCCACCTGCGGCTTCAGACAGCACGGAAGTATGTAGAAGTGTTTGGCGGCGGGAGCTCCCACATCGCAGCGGCCGACGTGGCCAGGGCGATCGTCGGCCGCCCAGCCAGCGGCAAAGCGCGGCTCCACTCCACCATTCAAGGGCTGGGGCCCGTCTTCAAGATCCGGCTGGAGCTCGAGGCGCTCGATCCGCAGCCCCTACGCAACTTGCTCATCCTCATCACGTATGACCCCCTCATCTACCACATGCAGACATCCCTCTGCGTGGTGCCGTTTATCGCCCCAGGGCACGGGCACAAGTGCAGCTTCGTCATCCGTGTCGTGGAGGGCGAGGACGGCGGAGAGCCCGTATCCGTGTGGCTACTGAGAGAGGACTCGCAAGACCCCCTGGCCTCGCTTCAAATTGAGCTGCCCGAGAGGGAGTTCATGGATAGCTTGTAGCGCCGCCGCTACTTCTCCACGTGGCTCTCCGTACGCATCACCCACCAAAAAAAAAAAAAAGAATGATGAGCTAGTCAATGCAGCTGGCCTTGTCGTGCGACTCTATGCCGTCCCCTCGTTTTTCTACCGGATTCTGGACGGATCTCTTTGCTTCTTCTCTCTTCTTGTTTTATATGTTATCCAATTTTGAAGTTTTTATCGTACTATAGCGGGCCGACATCTCTCTACTCGTGATCCGCCCGCCCCAGCACTGTCCACTTCAAAAGGGCATCGATGGCCGCACCGGAGCCGAAGGCTGAGGCCCCAACGAGGCGACTCATCCCGCTTCGCGAGGTGGAGAAGGCGGAGGACAAACTAATCTATAGGAATATGTATGCCAGCCCAAGCGCCGAGGGGGAACCTTCTCTGGACGCCCTGCGTCAGGAGCTAGAGCAGGCGGTAGCCCACGATCGAGAGGCCTTCTACAAGGCAATTGCTGCTCCTGCAAAGGAAAAGATGAAGCGTTGCCAGGCGCTCTCCACCGCCCTTCAGCAGCAGGAGAATCGCCAGGCGATTCAAGGTTTGCTGCTGTGCAGCGCATTGATGTTTACCGTGCCGATCATCGTTCTGCTGATTGCTTCCTCTATCGCGCCGCGGCTTGGGCTGAACGCCACGCTCTTTGGTGGGTTTGCCTCCGTCGGGACTGCCGTGCTGATCATGGCGGGGTATGTCGTGTATGCCTTCTACGAGGACAGAGACCGTCCAGGCGACGACCTCGCGCAGCCTAGCGTAAAGAAGGTGAAAGAAGACTGAGACGAGTGGGGCCGCTGGACAGGTTTCCGCATCCTGCTGGCACAGAGAAAGAAGAGACGGGTCATTCTGACGCTTCGAGGATCGTCTGCCTACGCGAGGATACCTCGGCGTTGTCGGATTGACACGCAGTATTGCAAATGATGCGCTGTGTTGGTGCTCTGACACCTAGAAACGGCTAGCGGTAACCTGGAGAAGGCGTGACAACACCGTGGCTGTAGGCCTTCATCTTTTTCTGACTCTGCTTTCCTTTTCTCTCACTTTTTTTTTGCATCCTGTTTCTCCGTATATTTCTTTGCCTTATCTTTGCCATGCCACACGGCACACGATTCCTACTGCTGTGTTGGAGCATTTTCAAATCGTAGTTCCCTCTTGCCAATACCAACAACAAGAAGAAGACCTTTTTCGCTCCTCAGCAGATGTCCACCATTGCTATTCATTCGAATGACGGGACTTTCATATCTTTTCTTATTTGCTGTGGCATCTACGTCGGGATCGCCGTCCTCTTGTCTCTCTTCTTCTTCTCGTACAGTAAAATCGCGCAGCGCTGCTGTCCTATGAGGATTATACGGCGCGAAGACCGATACGTCTCCGAGGAGTAGCAAACAAACAATCAAACGCCAAAAAAACACGTTGTTCGTGGTCCACCCCACCCCATCACGAGCACTGCTTGGGGTTGCTGCAGCCCACCAGAAGAGTAGCACAGCAATGCTCTTCTTCTGGAGCAGAGGGGTGCTCATTGCTCCGTGGTGCGCCTGGACAGACTTGGTATACTCAACTATCCTAAGGCGGAGTCGCTCGCTTGCCATCCTTGGATACATTTTTTTTTTTGTTGTTGTGTGTGTGCTGCAACCGAGACAGCTTGCTTGCGACGGATACCCGTACCCATCTGCCATCCTTCTTTTCTGCGTTTCTCTCCTCTCTCACTGTGTGGTTCTTTCCCTGCTCTGATGATAAAAAGGAAACAACAAGGAACCAGCCATTTATAATTCATCCTACCTCTACCTAATAGATCAGGACCATCATCGAGCTAGTACGCGTGCTTGAAGAACATTTCTGGTCTCTAACTTCAACCGGTGCGACACACATTGCATTACATGCTTGCCATTCCCCCTTCGCATCTAAAGAGTGCGATCGAGGCGTACAAGCGCCGCGTACGAACTGGCAGCCAAGCCCTGGATGAGGAGGAGAGACGGTCCGCTGACCGCCTCTTGGGCCGCATCGAACTGATCGACTGGTACTCCATGAGCAACTTCTGGAGCCACTTCGCCCCCGCGAAGGGCAACAGCTGCTGGCGCACCGTTAGAAGCCAGACGATGCTGCCGTACCTCAAGGCGGCGGTTCACACGCTCAACCCCGCCAGCGACTGCTTCCTGCAGTTCATGGCAGAAATTGAACTACGACTTCGCTTCTACATCCTGCAGAGCGATGTTGGCGAGCTGTCCCGGCACCAGAGCCGGATGGCGGCCTCCTGCCCCTTCTTCCCGAGCTTGCAACCGGAGCTGCTGGCAAGCCTCGGCTCCTGCGATGCGCAGGGCTTTCACCAGCGCATGGAAAGTAGCTCAGACAAGGTCGCCAAGAGCGCCTGGGGCTCCCTGTCCGCCGCGCAGGACGGCTGCGCCATGGCAGCTCAAGCCTACGCCTCGCTGCGCCGCGAATACTGCTCCCGCCGGAGGCGGAAGGCGGTGGCAGGAACTGGGGCGGGCCGCAACCGCGGACCAGCGATGAAGAATCGGAGGAGGAGGGGGACAAATCAGTGGCCATGGACGACGAGGAGGAGGACTCTGACGAACTCGAATCCCAGCTCGATGCCCCGCTGCCCCCTGAGGCGCTGGCGCTGAAGGCCAAGTGGGATGGATTCTGTGAGGCTCTGCTGGATAAAATAGAGCGGCTTCGCTGCTGCGCAGCTCCTTTCGGATGGAGGGGAAGGCATCCGCCCGCTTCTGGGGATTTGCTGATGACTGGGGTCGCCGGGCCAGGGAGTACCTCCGAGGGCACGGGGCAGCAGAAGAGGACCTGGAACGGGAGTCGGGGAGGGAGCGGGGCGGCGTCGCCCCGGGGGCGGGACACCGAAATCGACGGCGCGCAGACCGCAAAAGGAAAGGAGCAGCCGCCTCCAAGGGCGAGAAAACAGCTGAGAAGGTAACGCTAGAAGCCTTGGAGGGCTGCTGCAGCACGGCGCTGCGCTCCCTGGAGCAACTGGGGCGTCAACTGGAGGGCGGATTAGCCTCGCCGCTGTACAGCACCTTGGTGCGGCTCTGCGATGGCTACGGTGTGACGGACTCCACGGCAAAAATCCGAGAGATTTATCAGTTGGACGGGAAGGCCAAGTGCGCTGTGGGGGGGCAGTTCGAGGATAAGGTTGTGCTCCATCATCTTCCCGCCCTGTGCGACATCATCGCCGCATCCTACAGCGAACTGAAAGGCGTCGACTCCACCACGGCGGGGGCCTGGCTGCGTTACTGCCTCTGCCCCGAAGAGGGCCAGGGGATTCCACCGTGTGACTTGCCACGGCTTATCTTCTCCACCGGGACAAAGATGCGATCATGGTTCGAACTGGAGAGGCCCGCTCCCACCGCCCCCCTCCTCCTCCCCACAGGAGCTCGGGTCCCGCCCCTCCTCCACCAGCCCCTCGACCGCCGGTGCCGAGCTCGCCCTTTCTGGAGAAAACGATAACGGTTGGGGAGTTTGACTTGCTCATTTTAGAGGACACCCCTGCTCAGGACATTCTGTTTGTCTTCGAGGTCAAGAACAACTGTGCTGACATTGAGAAGGCCGGCCGGCAGCGAGACAAGTTGTTCAAGTTCTTGGACACCGCATGGAAGTTGGAGGGAACTCGCCGTGACCCCAACACCGCAGACCCCGCTGCAGGTGATCGGAGGGTGCGCAACAACGAACTGCTTCAACTGGAGGCAACAACGTTCTCTCCGCGTACAAACTGCAAGACGGTGTGCCCCCTATCTCAACGTAACTTCCTGGCGTACTTTAGTAATCCTGTGCAGCGCTACGCGCAGTTCATTATGGTCACTACCATGCCCGACACAGACTTACCCGCTGGCGCTCCGCCATCGTACTTCCCTTCCACAGGACGGCTTCGAACATTATTGATTCGCAGCTATGCCGAGGAAATTTCCTTGCACCTTATAGACGATATCTACAAGTGCTTGGATGGCAAGAAGAAATGGACACCGCTTCTCAAGAGCATCGCCGAGACCGCCTTCTCATCTGCTGGGTGTTCATCTCCATCCCCACCTTATCCCACGCTACCCTTGATCTTCGAACTCGAAGACCCGACGCGGGAACAAGATGCACCGGCAACGGCGGCAGACCCAATTCAGCAAGCTATGCATTATAAAAAGTCACAACTACGCGAAATACTTCCAGAACGTCCGCTCCGCTTGCCATATCCCCTCCCCGACTATAATATTCGCCTGCATCGGTGCCCGGGTGACACCAACTTTATCGCCGTCGTCGAAGATCTCATTTCTAGACAAATGCTCCGCACTCTGTATTTCCTCTGATACCGAACAGGGCTGTTAACCCTAGCCACACTCCCGCACACCCCATTAACGGCGATACCAGCACAGAGCAGATAGACCACCACAGCTGGATCCCTCCTTCAGCACCACTTCCATCCCACCACTAACTCAACTCGCGCTTTAACATACCACCTTCTCTTCTCTCACCACAGCAAGTACCAACCACCGCAACTGCACTCCTACATGCTCCATGTTCCTCTGTGCTTCAATCTCCCCATATCATCTCCCACCGACTGTCGCTACTCAACAAACTCAGCTAAAGGTACTACTAGCGGTTAAGATTGAAATTGTTTACTGAGCGTTTATCAACATTCTCCTCATTCACTCAACCATCTATCTCTAACAACTGCCCTCCGCCCGTGTACTCCACCTCCGCTATGTGTGCGCTGCGCCCCTGGCGCTGCTTCCTTGCACCGCAACTGCCGGATGATGACGTCAACCGACTGGAGTCTCTGAGCCCGCTTGATTGATAAATATCGCGTTGCTACTTCTTTCCCCGGCTGAGGCAGGGAGGTGCGAGGAGGCTGCTTTCTGCGCGGCAGTAGCAGCTGGCAGGTGATGAAATGGTCAAATCCGTGTTTCAGCTGACGCTCGATGCTGACATATCTTTCTGTTTGACTTCTGATGCTGCTGCTGCTGCGTGCGGCGCTGGTGGTGACGGGAGGTGGTGTCGTGTGCGGCGCGGCCTCGTGATGCACAACCGTTCTTGGTCCAAACCTTATCGGATGGGCTCCTGACGACCTCTGAACATTTATCACCTTTCGGGGCTGAGGGCCGCGCCGCATCGGATCCGCCTGCCACTGCCGCAGAGTGGCATTGTCTTCTAGGTCTAGGTTGTTGTTGTTTTTGCAAGAGAAATACACCTTTGTGCGTGCCTCTTTTCTTCCTCCCTCTCTCTCTCTCCTCTCCCACTGCTTCGCTATATATATATATATATATATATATGCGTGGTTTGGGCCTGCGGGTTGTACTCTGCGGCTGTGGCGCGCGCCGGCCGGCTGCTGCTCGTGTGCGTGATGCATAACTTGTTTGACCACTCAGACTACCCCTGAGGACACCTAAACACAGACCTGCACTGATGCACGAGCGGTGGCCCTGCTGCGCGGCGTGCCGAGGCCCACATTGGAGTTGTGTCCTAGCCGCACCCATGGCTTCGTTTGCACACTCACGTGGGCCGAGAAGTGCGCACGCTCGGGCGGTGGACTACCGATGATGATACCACACTTACGACGGTCTTATGACTCCTTCCGATCATGGATTGAATATAAGTGCTCGACGATGAAGCAGCGCACCAACGATTTCCAGCCGGTGCGCTGTGTGTCTGAGGTAGTCCCGAGATGCGCGGTGGGGTTTGGGGCTGGCTGCCTCCTGTCCGGACCAGCGAGAGAACACTCCTGTATCGTGTGTGCCGTGCCGCCGGCGCGGAAGAGGCTTTAGCCTTGGCTCGGCCTAGTTCTCATGCCGACAGCCATCTTGGTGCGCCTCGAGATCAGCAACAGACGCGCGTGGGTGCCACGCCGCGCCCCCTGGGAAACAATATACCATCTCACCAACACGTAATAAATGGCCCCAGCGCCGCCTGGCTCTCCCTTCGCGGCGTGGCTCTCGCCGCGCTGCGTGTCTGACACACTGCGCACTCACATCCGCTGTGGGTTTCCCCGTGACTGTGACCTGGACCGTGCTGCTTCTTCCTCTTGCTTCTGCTGCTTTGCTTGTGCTAGGTGTTAGCTGTCCCAGCGCAGTGGGGCCAGACAGGGCCCTCTGAATGGGAGCCGGCGGTGGGGGTGTGCCGCCCGTCGTGGCCCTGCCCTCCGCCCGTGTGCTCCACCTCCGCTATGTGTGCGCTGCGCCCCTGGCGCTGCTTCCTTGCACCGCAACTGCCGGATGATGACGTCAACCGACTGGAGTCTCTGAGCCCGCTTGATTGATAAATATCGCGTTGCTACTTCTTTCCCCGGCTGAGGCAGGGAGGTGCGAGGAGGCTGCTTTCTGCGCGGCAGTAGCAGCTGGCAGGTGATGAAATGGTCAAATCCGTGTTTCAGCTGACGCTCGATGCTGACATATCTTTCTGTTTGACTTCTGATGCTGCTGCTGCTGCGTGCGGCGCTGGTGGTGACGGGAGGTGGTGTCGTGTGTGCGGCGCGGCCTCGTGATGCACAACCGTTCTTGGTCCAAACCTTATCGGATGGGCTCCTGACGACCTCTGAACATTTATCACCTTTCGGGGCTGAGGGCCGCGCCGCATCGGATCCGCCTGCCACTGCCGCAGAGTGGCATTGTCTTCTAGGTCTAGGTTGTTGTTGTTTTTGCAAGAGAAATACACCTTTTGTGCGTGCCTCTTTTCTTCCTCCCTCTCCTCTCTTCTCTCCCTCTCCCACTGCTTCGCTATATATATATATATATATGCGTGGTTTGGGCCTGCGGGTTGTACTCTGCGGCTGTGGCGCGCGCCGGCCGGCTGCTGCTCGTGCGTGATGCATAACTTGTTTGACCACTCAGACTACCCCTGAGGACACCTAAACACAGACCTGCACTGATGCACGAGCGGTGGCCCTGCTGCGCGGCGTGCCGAGGCCCACATTGAGTTGTGTCCTAGCCGCACCCATGGCTTCGTTTGCACACTCACGTGGGCCGAGAAGTGCGCACGCTCGGGCGGTGGACTACCGATGATGATACCACACTTACGACGGTCTTATGACTCCTTCCGATCATGGATTGAATATAAGTGCTCGACGATGAAGCAGCGCACCAACGATTTCCAGCCGGTGCGCTGTGTGTCTGAGGTAGTCCCGAGATGCGCGGTGGGGTTTGGGGCTGGCTGCCTCCTGTCCGGACCAGCGAGAGAACACTCCTGTATCGTGTGTGCCGTGCCGCCGGCGCGGAAGAGGCTTTAGCCTTGGCTCGGCCTAGTTCTCATGCCGACAGCCATCTTGGTGCGCCTCGAGATCAGCAACAGACGCGCGTGGGTGCCACGCCGCGCCCCCTGGGAAACAATATACCATCTCACCAACACGTAATAAATGGCCCCAGCGCCGCCTGGCTCTCCCTTCGCGGCGTGGCTCTCTCGCCGCGCTGCGTGTCTGACACACTGCGCACTCACATCCGCTGTGGGTTTCCCCGTGACTGTGACCTGGACCGTGCTGCTTCTTCCTCTTGCTTCTGCTGCTTTGCTTGTGCTAGGTGTTAGCTGTCCCAGCGCAGTGGGGCCAGACAGGGCCCTCTGAATGGGAGCCGGCGGTGGGGGTGTGCCGCCCGTCGTGGCCCTGCCCTCCGCCCGTGTGCTCCACCTCCGCTATGTGTGCGCTGCGCCCTGGCGCTGCTTCCTGCACCGCAACTGCCGGATGATGACGTCAACCGACTGGAGTCTCTGAGCCCGCTTGATTGATAAATATCGCGTTGCTACTTCTTTCCCCGGCTGAGGCAGGGAGGTGCGAGGAGGCTGCTTTCTGCGCGGCAGTAGCAGCTGGCAGGTGATGAAATGGTCAAATCCGTGTTTCAGCTGACGCTCGATGCTGACATATCTTTCTGTTTGACTTCTGATGCTGCTGCTGCTGCGTGCGGCGCTGGTGGTGACGGGAGGTGGTGTCGTGTGCGGCGCGGCCTCGTGATGCACAACCGTTCTTGGTCCAAACCTTATCGGATGGGCTCCTGACGACCTCTGAACATTTATCACCTTTCGGGGCTGAGGGCCGCGCCGCATCGGATCCGCCTGCCACTGCCGCAGAGTGGCATTGTCTTCTAGGTCTAGGTTGTTGTTGTTTTGCAAGAGAAATACACCTTTTGTGCGTGCCTCTTTTTCTTCCTCCCTCTCCTCTCTTCTCTCCCTCTCCCACTGCTTCGCTATATATATATATATATATGCGTGGTTTGGGCCTGCGGGTTGTACTCTGCGGCTGTGGCGCGCGCCGGCCGGCTGCTGCTCGTGTGCGTGATGCATAACTTGTTTGACCACTCAGACTACCCCTGAGGACACCTAAACACAGACCTGCACTGATGCACGAGCGGTGGCCCTGCTGCGCGGCGTGCCGAGGCCCACATTGGAGTTGTGTCCTAGCCGCACCCATGGCTTCGTTTGCACACTCACGTGGGCCGAGAAGTGCGCACGCTCGGGCGGTGGACTACCGATGATGATACCACACTTACGACGGTCTTATGACTCCTTCCGATCATGGATTGAATATAAGTGCTCGACGATGAAGCAGCGCACCAACGATTTCCAGCCGGTGCGCTGTGTGTCTGAGGTAGTCCCGAGATGCGCGGTGGGGTTTGGGGCTGGCTGCCTCCTGTCCGGACCAGCGAGAGAACACTCCTGTATCGTGTGTGCCGTGCCGCCGGCGCGGAAGAGGCTTTAGCCTTGGCTCGGCCTAGTTCTCATGCCGACAGCCATCTTGGTGCGCCTCGAGATCAGCAACAGACGCGCGTGGGTGCCACGCCGCGCCCCCTGGGAAACAATATACCATCTCACCAACACGTAATAAATGGCCCCAGCGCCGCCTGGCTCTCCCTTCGCGGCGTGGCTCTCTCGCCGCGCTGCGTGTCTGACACACTGCGCACTCACATCCGCTGTGGGTTTCCCCGTGACTGTGACCTGGACCGTGCTGCTTCTTCCTCTTGCTTCTGCTGCTTTGCTTGTGCTAGGTGTTAGCTGTCCCAGCGCAGTGGGGCCAGACAGGGCCCTCTGAATGGGAGCCGGCGGTGGGGGTGTGCCGCCCGTCGTGGCCCTGCCCTCCGCCCGTGTGCTCCACCTCCGCTATGTGTGCGCCCCTGGCGCTGCTTCCTTGCACCGCAACTGCCGGATGATGACGTCAACCGACTGGAGTCTCTGAGCCCGCTTGATTGATAAATATCGCGTTGCTACTTCTTTCCCCGGCTGAGGCAGGAGGTGCGAGGAGGCTGCTTTCTGCGCGGCAGTAGCAGCTGGCAGGTGATGAAATGGTCAAATCCGTGTTTCAGCTGACGCTCGATGCTGACATATCTTTCTGTTTGACTTCTGATGCTGCTGCTGCTGCGTGCGGCGCTGGTGGTGACGGGAGGTGGTGTCGTGTGTGCGGCGCGGCCTCGTGATGCACAACCGTTCTTGGTCCAAACCTTATCGGATGGGCTCCTGACGACCTCTGAACATTTATCACCTTTCGGGGCTGAGGGCCGCGCCGCATCGGATCCGCCTGCCACTGCCGCAGAGTGGCATTGTCTTCTAGGTCTAGGTTGTTGTTGTTTTGCAAGAGAAATACACCTTTTGTGCGTGCCTCTTTTTCTTCCTCCCTCTCCTCTCTTCTCTCCCTCTCCCACTGCTTCGCTATATATATATATATATATATATATATGCGTGGTTTGGGCCTGCGGGTTGTACTCTGCGGCTGTGGCGCGCGCCGGCTGGCTGCTGCGTGATGCATAACTTGTTTGACCACTCAGACTACCCTGAGGACACCTAAACACAGACCTGCACTGATGCACGAGCGGTGGCCCTGCTGCGCGGCGTGCCGAGGCCCACATTGGAGTTGTGTCCTAGCCGCACCCATGGCTTCGTTTGCACACTCACGTGGGCCGAGAAGTGCGCACGCTCGGGCGGTGGACTACCGATGATGATACCACACTTACGACGGTCTTATGACTCCTTCCGATCATGGATTGAATATAAGTGCTCGACGATGAAGCAGCGCACCAACGATTTCCAGCCGGTGCGCTGTGTGTCTGAGTAGTCCCGAGATGCGCGGTGGGGTTTGGGGCTGGCTGCCTCCTGTCCGGACCAGCGAGAGAACACTCCTGTATCGTGTGCCGTGCCGCCGGCGCGGAAGAGGCTTTAGCCTTGGCTCGGCCTAGTTCTCATGCCGACAGCCATCTTGGTGCGCCTCGAGATCAGCAACAGACGCGCGTGGGTGCCACGCCGCGCCCCTGAAACAATATACCATCTCACCAACACGTAATAAATGGCCCCAGCGCCGCCTGGCTCTCCCTTCGCGGCGTGGCTCTCGCCGCGCTGCGTGTCTGACACACTGCGCACTCACATCCGCTGTGGGTTTCCCCGTGACTGTGACCTGGACCGTGCTGCTTCTTCCTCTTGCTTCTGCTGCTTTGCTTGTGCTAGGTGTTAGCTGTCCCAGCGCAGTGGGGCCAGACAGGGCCCTCTGAATGGGAGCCGGCGGTGGGGGTGTGCCGCCCGTCGTGGCCCTGCCCTCCGCCCGTGTGCTCCACCTCCGCTATGTGTGCGCTGCGCCCCTGGCGCTGCTTCCTTGCACCGCAACTGCCGGATGATGACGTCAACCGACTGGAGTCTCTGAGCCCGCTTGATTGATAAATATCGCGTTGCTACTTCTTTCCCCGGCTGAGGCAGGAGGTGCGAGGAGGCTTGCTGCGCGGCAGTAGCAGCTGGCAGTTGATGAAATGGTCAAATCCGTGTTTCAGCTGACGCTCGATGCTGACATATCTTTCTGTTTGACTTCTGATGCTGCTGCTGCTGCGTGCGGCGCTGGTGGTGACGGGAGGTGGTGTCGTGTGCGGCGCGGCCTCGTGATGCACAACCGTTCTTGGTCCAAACCTTATCGGATGGGCTCCTGACGACCTCTGAACATTTATCACCTTTCGGGGCTGAGGGCCGCGCCGCATCGGATCCGCCTGCCACTGCCGCAGAGTGGCATTGTCTTCTAGGTCTAGGTTGTTGTTGTTTTTGCAAGAGAAATACACCTTTGTGCGTGCCTCTTTTCTTCCTCCCTCTCCTCTCTTCTCTCCCTCTCCTGCTTCGCTATATATATATATATATATGCGTGGTTTGGGCCTGCGGGTTGTACTCTGCGGCTGTGGCGCGCGCCGCCGGCTGCTGCTCGTGTGCGTGATGCATAACTTGTTTGACCACTCAGACTACCCTGAGGACACCTAAACACAGACCTGCACTGATGCACGAGCGGTGGCCCTGCTGCGCGGCGTGCCGAGGCCCACATTGAGTTGTGTCCTAGCCGCACCCATGGCTTCGTTTGCACACTCACGTGGGCCGAGAAGTGCGCACGCTCGGGCGGTGGACTACCGATGATGATACCACACTTACGACGGTCTTATGACTCCTTCCGATCATGGATTGAATATAAGTGCTCGACGATGAAGCAGCGCACCAACGATTTCCAGCCGGTGCGCTGTGTGTCTGAGTAGTCCCGAGATGCGCGGTGGGGTTTGGGGCTGGCTGCCTCCTGTCCGGACCAGCGAGAGAACACTCCTGTATCGTGTGTGCCGTGCCGCCGGCGCGGAAGAGGCTTTAGCCTTGGCTCGGCCTAGTTCTCATGCCGACAGCCATCTTGGTGCGCCTCGAGATCAGCAACAGACGCGCGTGGGTGCCACGCCGCGCCCCTGGAAACAATATACCATCTCACCAACACGTAATAAATGGCCCCAGCGCCGCCTGGCTCTCCCTTCGCGGCGTGGCTCTCTCGCCGCGCTGCGTGTCTGACACACTGCGCACTCACATCCGCTGTGGGTTTCCCCGTGACTGTGACCTGGACCGTGCTGCTTCTTCCTCTTGCTTCTGCTGCTTTGCTTGTGCTAGGTGTTAGCTGTCCCAGCGCAGGGGGCCAGACAGGGCCCTCTGAATGGGAGCCGGCGGTGGGGTGTGCCCGTCGTGGCCCTGCCCTCCGCCCGTGTGCTCCACCTCCGCTATGTGTGCGCTGCGCCCTGGCGCTGCTTCCTGCACCGCAACTGCCGGATGATGACGTCAACCGACTGGAGTCTCTGAGCCCGCTTGATTGATAAATATCGCGTTGCTACTTCTTTCCCCGGCTGAGGCAGGGAGGTGCGGAGGCTGCTTTCTGCGCGGCAGTAGCAGCTGGCAGGTGATGAAATGGTCAAATCCGTGTTTCAGCTGACGCTCGATGCTGACATATCTTTCTGTTTGACTTCTGATGCTGCTGCTGCTGCGTGCGGCGCTGGTGGTGACGGGAGGTGGTGTCGTGTGTGCGGCGCGGCCTCGTGATGCACAACCGTTCTTGGTCCAAACCTTATCGGATGGGCTCCTGACGACCTCTGAACATTTATCACCTTTCGGGGCTGAGGGCCGCGCCGCATCGGATCCGCCTGCCACTGCCGCAGAGTGGCATTGTCTTCTAGGTCTAGGTTGTTGTTGTTTTTTGCAAGAGAAATACACCTTTTGTGCGTGCCTCTTTTTCTTCCTCCCTCCTCTCTTCTCTCCCTATCCCACTGCTTCGCTATATATATATATGCGTGGTTTGGGCCTGCGGGTTGTACTCTGCGGCTGTGGCGCGCGCCGGCTGCTGCTCGTGTGCGTGATGCATAACTTGTTTGACCACTCAGACTACCCCTGAGGACACCTAAACACAGACCTGCACTGATGCACGAGCGGTGGCCCTGCTGCGCGGCGTGCCGAGGCCCACATTGAGTTGTGTCCTAGCCGCACCCATGGCTTCGTTTGCACACTCACGTGGGCCGAGAAGTGCGCACGCTCGGGCGGTGGACTACCGATGATGATACCACACTTACGACGGTCTTATGACTCCTTCCGATCATGGATTGAATATAAGTGCTCGACGATGAAGCAGCGCACCAACGATTTCCAGCCGGTGCGCTGTGTGTCTGAGGTAGTCCCGAGATGCGCGGTGGGGTTTGGGGCTGGCTGCCTCCTGTCCGGACCAGCGAGAGAACACTCCTGTATCGTGTGTGCCGTGCCGCCGGCGCGGAAGAGGCTTTAGCCTTGGCTCGGCCTAGTTCTCATGCCGACAGCCATCTTGGTGCGCCTCGAGATCAGCAACAGACGCGCGTGGTGCCGCCGCGCCCCCCCCTGGGAAACAATATACCATCTCACCAACACGTAATAAATGGCCCCAGCGCCGCCTGGCTCTCCCTTCGCGGCGTGGCTCTCTCGCCGCGCTGCGTGTCTGACACACTGCGCACTCACATCCGCTGTGGGTTTCCCCGTGACTGTGACCTGGACCGTGCTGCTTCTTCCTCTTGCTTCTGCTGCTTTGCTTGTGCTAGGTGTTAGCTGTCCCAGCGCAGTGGGGCCAGACAGGGCCCTCTGAATGGGAGCCGGCGGTGGGGGTGTGCCGCCCGTCGTGGCCCTGCCCTCCGCCCGTGTGCTCCACCTCCGCTATGTGTGCGCTGCGCCCCTGGCGCTGCTTCCTTGCACCGCAACTGCCGGATGATGACGTCAACCGACTGGAGTCTCTGAGCCCGCTTGATTGATAAATATCGCGTTGCTACTTCTTTCCCCGGCTGAGGCAGGGGTGCGAGGAGGCTGCTTTCTGCGCGGCAGTAGCAGCTGGCAGGTGATGAAATGGTCAAATCCGTGTTTCAGCTGACGCTCGATGCTGACATATCTTTCTGTTTGACTTCTGATGCTGCTGCTGCTGCGTGCGGCGCTGGTGGTGGCGGGAGGTGGTGTCGTGTGTGGCGCGGCCTCGTGATGCACAACCGTTCTTGGTCCAAACCTTATCGGATGGGCTCCTGACGACCTCTGAACATTTATCACCTTTCGGGGCTGAGGGCCGCGCCGCATCGGATCCGCCTGCCACTGCCGCAGAGTGGCATTGTCTTCTAGGTCTAGGTTGTTGTTGTTTTGCAAGAGAAATACACCTTTTGTGCGTGCCTCTTTTTCTTCCTCCCTCTCCTCTCTTCTCTCCCTCTCCCACTGCTTCGCTATATATATATATATATATGCGTGGTTTGAGCCTGCGGGTTGTACTCTGCGGCTGTGGCGCGCGCCGGCCGGCTGCTGCTCGTGTGCGTGATGCATAACTTGTTTGACCACTCAGACTACCCTGAGGACACCTAAACACAGACCTGCACTGATGCACGAGCGGTGGCCCTGCTGCGCGGCGTGCCGAGGCCCACATTGGAGTTGTGTCCTAGCCGCACCCATGGCTTCGTTTGCACACTCACGTGGGCCGAGAAGTGCGCACGCTCGGGCGGTGGACTACCGATGATGATACCACACTTACGACGGTCTTATGACTCCTTCCGATCATGGATTGAATATAAGTGCTCGACGATGAAGCAGCGCACCAACGATTTCCAGCCGGTGCGCTGTGTGTCTGAGGTAGTCCCGAGATGCGCGGTGGGGTTTGGGGCTGGCTGCCTCCTGTCCGGACCAGCGAGAGAACACTCCTGTATCGTGTGTGCCGTGCCGCCGGCGCGGAAGAGGCTTTAGCCTTGGCTCGGCCTAGTTCTCATGCCGACAGCCATCTTGGTGCGCCTCGAGATCAGCAACAGACGCGCGTGGGTGCCACGCCGCGCCCCTGGAAACAATATACCATCTCACCAACACGTAATAAATGGCCCCAGCGCCGCCTGGCTCTCCCTTCGCGGCGTGGCTCTCGCCGCGCTGCGTGTCTGACACACTGCGCACTCACATCCGCTGTGGGTTTCCCCGTGACTGTGACCTGGACCGTGCTGCTTCTTCCTCTTGCTTCTGCTGCTTTGCTTGTGCTAGGTGTTAGCTGTCCCAGCGCAGTGGGGCCAGACAGGGCCCTCTGAATGGGAGCCGGCGGTGGGGGTGTGCCGCCCGTCGTGGCCCTGCCCTCCGCCGTGTGCTCCACCTCCGCTATGTGTGCGCTGCGCCCCTGGCGCTGCTTCCTTGCACCGCAACTGCCGGATGATGACGTCAACCGACTGGAGTCTCTGAGCCCGCTTGATTGATAAATATCGCGTTGCTACTTCTTTCCCCGGCTGAGGCAGGGGAGGTGCGAGGAGGCTGCTTTCTGCGCGGCAGTAGCAGCTGGCAGGTGATGAAATGGTCAAATCCGTGTTTCAGCTGACGCTCGATGCTGACATATCTTTCTGTTTGACTTCTGATGCTGCTGCTGCTGCGTGCGGCGCTGGTGGTGGCGGGAGGTGGTGTCGTGTGTTCGGCGCGGCCTCGTGATGCACAACCGTTCTTGGTCCAAACCTTATCGGATGGGCTCCTGACGACCTCTGAACATTTATCACCTTTCGGGGCTGAGGGCCGCGCCGCATCGGATCCGCCTGCCACTGCCGCAGAGTGGCATTGTCTTCTAGGTCTAGGTTGTTGTTGTTTTTTGCAAGAAATACACCTTTTGTGCGTGCCTCTTTTCTTCCTCCCTCTCCTCTCTTCTCTCCCTCTCCCACTGCTTCGCTATATATATATATATATATGCGTGGTTTGAGCCTGCGGGTTGTACTCTGCGGCTGTGGCGCGCGCCGGCCGGCTGCTGCTCGTGTGCGTGATGCATAACTTGTTTGACCACTCAGACTACCCTGAGGACACCTAAACACAGACCTGATGCACGAGCGGTGGCCCTGCTGCGCGGCGTGCCGAGGCCCACATTGGAGTCCTAGCCGCACCCATGGCTTCGTTTGCACACTCACGTGGGCCGAGAATGCACGCTCGGGCGGTGGACTACCGATGATGATACCACACTTACGACGGTCTTATGACTCCTTCCGATCATGGATTGAATATAAGTGCTCGACGATGAAGCAGCGCACCAACGATTTCCAGCCGGTGCGCTGTGTGTCTGAGAGTCCCGAGATGCGCGGTGGGGTTTGGGGCTGGCTGCCTCCTGTCCGGACCAGCGAGAGAACACTCCTGTATCGTGTGTGCCGTGCCGCCGGCGCGGAGAAGGCTTTAGCCTTGGCTCGGCCTAGTTCTCATGCCGACAGCCATCTTGGTGCGCCTCGAGATCAGCAACAGACGCGCGTGGGTGCCACGCCGCGCCCCCTGGGAAACAATATACCATCTCACCAACACGTAATAAATGGCCCCAGCGCCGCCTGGCTCTCCCTTCGCGGCGTGGCTCTCTCGCGCTGCGTGTCTGACACACTGCGCACTCACATCCGCTGTGGGTTTCCCCGTGACTGTGACCTGGACCGTGCTGCTTCTTCCTCTTGCTTCTGCTGCTTTGCTTGTGCTAGGTGTTAGCTGTCCCAGCGCAGTGGGGCCAGACAGGGCCCTCTGAATGGGAGCCGGCGGTGGGGGTGTGCCGCCCGTCGTGGCCCTGCCCTCCGCCCGTGTGCTCCACCTCCGCTATGTGCGCTGCGCCCCTGGCGCTTTCACCGCAACTGCCGGATGATGACGTCAACCGACTGGAGTCTCTGAGCCCGCTTGATTGATAAATATCGCGTTGCTACTTCTTTCCCCGGCTGAGGCAGGGAGGTGCGAGGCTGCTTTCTGCGCGGCAGTAGCAGCTGGCAGGTGATGAAATGGTCAAATCCGTGTTTCAGCTGACGCTCGATGCTGACATATCTTTCTGTTTGACTTCTGATGCTGCTGCTGCTGCGTGCGGCGCTGGTGGTGGCGGGAGGTGGTGTCGTGTGTTCGGCGCGGCCTCGTGATGCACAACCGTTCTTGGTCCAAACCTTATCGGATGGGCTCCTGACGACCTCTGAACATTTATCACCTTTCGGGGCTGAGGGCCGCGCCGCATCGGATCCGCCTGCCACTGCCGCAGAGTGGCATTGTCTTCTAGGTCTAGGTTGTTGTTGTTTTGCAAGAATACACCTTTTGTGCGTGCCTCTTTTTCTTCCTCCCTCTCCTCTCTTCTCTCCCTCTCCCACTGCTTCGCTATATATATATATATATGCGTGGTTTGAGCCTGCGGGTTGTACTCTGCGGCTGTGGCGCGCGCCGGCCGGCTGCTGCTCGTGATGCATAACTTGTTTGACCACTCAGACTACCCCTGAGGACACCTAAACACAGACCTGCACTGATGCACGAGCGGTGGCCCTGCTGCGCGGCGTGCCGAGGCCCACATTGGGTTGTGTCCTAGCACCCATGGCTTCGTTTGCACACTCACGTGGGCCGAGTGCGCACGCTCGGGCGGTGGACTACCGATGATGATACCACTTACGACGGTCTTATGACTCCTTCCGATCATGGATTGAATATAAGTGCTCGACGATGAAGCAGCGCACCAACGATTTCCAGCCGGTGCGCTGTGTGTCTGTAGTCCCGAGATGCGCGGTGGGGTTTGGGGCTGGCTGCCTCCTGTCCGGACCAGCGAGAGAACACTCCTGTATCGTGTGTGCCGTGCCGCCGGCGCAGAAGAGCTTAGCCTTGGCTCGGCCTAGTTCTCATGCCGACAGCCATCTTGGTGCGCCTCGAGATCAGCAACAGACGCGCGTGGGTGCCACGCCGCGCCCTGGAAACAATGCCATCTCACCAACACGTAATAAATGGCCCCAGCGCCGCCTGGCTCTCCCTTCGCGGCGTGGCTCTCTCGCCGCTGCGTGTCTGACACACTGCGCACTCACATCCGCTGTGGGTTTCCCCGTGACTGTGACCTGGACCGTGCTGCTTCTTGCGGCGCTGGTGGTGGCGGGAGGTGGTGTCGTGTGTTCGGCGCGGCCTCGTGATGCACAACCGTTCTTGGTCCAAACCTTATCGGATGGGCTCCTGACGACCTCTGAACATTTATCACCTTTCGGGGCTGAGGGCCGCGCCGCATCGGATCCGCCTGCCACTGCCGCAGAGTGGCATTGTCTT